>SCDS01000048.1:0-101828 GCA_004149465.1 Drosophila nigromelanica
TATTCATCATTTTCGCACCGTTACTTAATGGTAGTCTGCAATGCCAGCATCGAAAGTTAAAAACAGTTTTGTCAAAATATTTTTGCCACGTAGTGTAGTAAAAAATTGAGTTATCGTTTAAATAATTCAATTGTTTATTAGGCACTTTGCCAGAATCTTATTAACATCAGACTACTAAAATAGCATAAATTTGGCATAACATATTCTTCAAGATATTTAATTCGGTGGCATGTGATATAAGGGTATTTAGTTTTCAACAACTTAATGATAACGAATAACTAACAGGTTTTACTGCGTTGTTAGCTTACATTATATTATATTTGCGACTGAACATTCAGCTAATGCGATTGCTTAGGATAATTTAATGTGCCGTAATTGGCTGTGTTGCACACACTTCAACGATTGGTACATTTGCAAATTTCTTGTGAAATTTGTAAGTGCCTTCTCATACACAGGCACACACGGAATCCATTTGCATGCACAACACAATACACACATTTAATTGTGAATGGGCAGATCTGACAATGGCGCTTTTCGTATCACATCTTGAATGCACTTCCGTTGGCCAATTGTTGGGCTATTTGGCCATCTAGGGCATGCCAGTCCGTTAGCCAGTTGGTCCGCCTCCGGACAATGCTTGAAATTCATATTTTTAGCAATTACGCTTGACTCGTTGTCGCACACAATATGCACAATATACACACACTCATACAAAAACACAAGCATTTTGTAGAGTTTTGCATGGAAATTGTGGCCACATCCTTTTGGCCAATGCGCACATACGCATGAAATGTGCGTAACTGTAGCAGTATCTGTGTTTTGGCAGTTGGTCAGTTTTTGGCCAACTTATACACGCACTTTAAGGCGTTTGTGCGGTCTGTTGGGCAGACCAAAGGATTTGCGCTTCACTGGCCCACAGGGTACGTGGGTACGTAAACATAATAAAATGATAAGGCTTTAAAAGCAGCTGAAGTTAGGGCGATGCTTCAAATTGATTTAATTGAGTTTACATGAACTCTGATAAATCTGCGCTGAGAGGGCTAAAATGCTTTCCATTGTGTTTTGTGAGCACTGAGCCAGGCACTTTAATTTACAAATTAAATGTAAAGAGCCCTGTGCGGGACACTCTGTGGTCACTTAGCATAAAGTCAAAAGGTTTGTCCCTAGATACACAAACACACACACACACACATACACACACACACACACATACACACACACATGTAAGAACACACACACGACCATACAATCACACACTCATCCGTTTTGATGCACGCATCTTTGTGTTTGATCAAAGGCAGCAAAAGCATATTAATTCCATTATGGCCAAGACAATCTCAGTAAAAAGATGGCAAAAAGAGCAGCAGCCTGTACTGTGCAAAAGGTCCTTTAATGCGACACGCAGTCGGATTTGTCAGCACTGCGTATACGCAATATGTGAATGCGTGTGTGTTCGTTAGTTGCTTTATGCTTTGCCTAGCATTGAATAAGTAGATGGACATGAACGAATTTGCTACTGATTACGCATCAACTGTCATGGGGTCCGTCCACCACACACACACACAAACACAAACATAAACACGCACACACACAACATAAGCAAATTCAGCAATCTCAAAAACAAAATGAAAACAAAAATATTTCGCTTTGGGCTGCTTGCAATTCCGGTGGGACAACATTGGAGAGGGGCAAATAAGAGTACAAACAATATGTTTGCCATTTGTATGCCAATATGTAGATAGTTTCCGGCTACGTGGACAAACATAAAAACATTACTTCCTTTGCAGAAATAGCACAGATAAATATATACATATCGATGTAAATGCGAGCATTCATGAATTAAATCAATTATCTTTGGGCACATTGTAATTATAGCAGATTTGGTGTTATTATTTACTGCTTTGTTCGTAATTAAGCTGCTTTCATATCTGATTTCCCATTTTGCCACAGTGTTAATGCCTTTGTTATGTTTAGTGTATGCCAAACCAGAATATCAAAACAATAAACATTGTAAAATTAATTGTTGTCATTATGTTATGAGTTTTAAAAGTATTTGTATTTTATTTTGCTCTCATTCGTAGAAGAGTAATGTTGGGCAAAGTCAGCCGAAATTAATGTTTTTGGCATCAAAGGCGGCTAAATGGGCGTACACCGTGTAGAAGGGCGTGGCACTCAGCCTTGTGTGTGCGCTCATGTGCCAGTAATTTATCATGTCATCGTTTTGCTTTGTTAAATGAATAGCCCTGGAAATGTTTACGGTAATTTGTTTGCACTTAGCTGAGACGCAGGATGCACTGAACGTGAAATTCCGAATTAAAACCTTAATTTGCCTTTAAGGAAAATTGTAGAATATGACGTGAAGATTTTTTTAGCATAGGAAAAAGCACAAGCTTTTTGCCTTATCTTTTTCCGCAGCTCTACACTTTGAAAAATTGACAGTCAAACACGTTCTCATTATCACCGATATATGTCACCAAAAAATCAATCAATAATTATATTCATTTAATCTGAGAGCCAACATTTTCCGTGTACATTAACATTATATGAAAAATATAATTTAAAATTATTTTGGATATATAATAATAAGACTATTATCAGATGACTTTTTTTTTCAATAGAAAATTATTTTGTTTTAAGTTTAATGAGTTTTATACAATATTTTGTTAAGTAAACCTTGCTTGGTTAAGTCTAAATCCGTTTGTCAACTGGTTAAATGTTCAAATAATTTATAAAGGGAATTTAATTTTTTTCTATATGTTGACTTGATAATGCTTACATCATTATACTCATATATGCAATATATTTTGGCTCTCTCGGCAACGTGACAGTTGCTTATAAAAATAAATTCTGTTGCATGCTAATTTTTGTTACCCTTTTAATATCAACAAAAGTGTCTTCAAGCGGATAGTATAAATAAAAGACGACTATTGTTGTGAAATACAATAAAAATCATAATGCAAAAAATTATAATAATAAATTCCCAAATCATGCTGTGAAAATGTAAGTAATATGAACACATACACACACACACACACACACACACTCGCACACGCAAGGACACATAGTATACAAAAGGTTGTAAAATATTCATGCGCCTCAATAAACTGACAGGCAAAGAAAAGATGTTGTCCCCGAGAACAAAAAAATAAATAAAAAAAAGAGAGGAAAATAAATAAATAAAGAGAAAAACATTAAACTGAAACGTGAAGAATAAGAAGAAAAGCAGCACAAAGGAAAGGAAAACTGCGCCAACTAACAGCGAAGATGCATTAAAAATATTGCAGTTATGCGCGCTATGGAGGGAAATGAAAGGGAAGGAACGGTAAAGGAGGGAAAAACTGGAACCTGCCCAGTTCTGGGGATGAAACTATGCAGCAATTATGGGCGCAATTTAATGCATAAAGTGGTTATGGTATCCTAGTGGCCCAAAGCGACTTTAAGTGCCGACCCGACGCTTTCTGTTCAGGCTGGGTAAACAAATAAAATTGATTAGCAAAGTGTCGGACTGTGACAGGGGTACTTTGTTATCAACAGAGCTAGTTGAAGGCGTCGGCTCGTTATCAGCTGGCAATTTCATTATTTTAATGCGCTAAATGAATTATCAGCCGCTCAACGACCAGCCGCCCATCAAAACAAATGGGCGTGCCACGCAGACGCTGATTGCCCTGAAATATATTGATTGCCTGTCAATAGCTTGTATCTGATCGATACAAGAAAGCAAGGCAAACAAAAAAATAGGCTGAGGGAAATCATTGTATGACATTTTATTCATTTTGCTTTGCTTATATTTATTTTTTCTGCATTATGTTCTGCAATAGCACAAAATATTGCCCACTTGCCCGTATCATCTGCAAATTATGAACCATTCAATTGCAAATACCAAACAAATATGTCAGATTCCAGCACTCACCGCCATCAGTGTGGGCAGCGACATTTTTGTAAACCAGGATACATCCAGGCTAAAGCCTAGATTCGTGCGCATTATCATCATTCTGATGAGTTGTCGAAATTCCCGGCATTCCTCATACCAAATACACTCGTAGCATGCCTTTGGAATGTGCTCGCTCTGTGATAAAAAAGGAACAAACAAAAATAAACACAACACAAAAGAGTTGTTCTATCGAAAGGACCAAGGGGAAAGGATGAATAGGAACATACAGCTGTGGCGAAGCGCTGGCCATTAAAACAGTAGATGACAATTTGATAGCCACCGGCCGCGATGTACATAATCATGCGCAGCGTCGTCGTAAAGCTTGTGGCCTATGTTTAGGGAAGGAGAACGTTATTTTTAGACTATTTCAAGGACCAGGACCAAATGACGGGTGAGTCTTACAATGCCTATGCTAATTTGCAAGAGCACCAGACCCCAGCAAAAGAGGCTAAGCAGAAACTGGATAAGAATAATTTGCCTGAAGCAGTTGTTGAGCTCCAGCGCAAAGCTAAAAAACAGAGCGAGCGATGAGCCAGAGTCTATAAGTGCATTAGGCAGTAGGAACTTCAACTTACGCTGCCACACGCTGATATTGATAGATGCAGCAGCGCAGATACTGCAAGCGACGCTCCTGCGGCACCAGCGGCGAGGTGGAGCACTCAATCATGTGGCTGAGGCTCTTCATGAGACCCACCCCGTGCAGGCAGAGTACAATGAAGAGCACATCGAAGCTGACGGCAGCTGTTGATGCAGCAGATGATACACTTCAATATTCAATTCTTTTCCCCGTTTGACACGTACCCATGGCACAGATGTAGAGGTTGCAGGTCTCCCAGAACAGAGCCAGATAATAGTAGGGATAGGACATGCCCTTGTCCATCCAGTTGGGATATAGCGAAGGCAACGCTGCAATGCAATTGCCAATTGCGAATAGTTATTCCACTTTAAGACCCAGAACTAGGAACACTCACGCAATGTGACCTCAAAGTTGCTGTCGGGCGCGTTTACGGAATGATAGATATTGACGACCATCGAATTGAGAAAGTAATTCAGAAGGATGCAAATGCAGCAGAACAGGTAGAACATCAATTGGCGGCGTGTGCTGATCCAAGACTGCTGCATGATGCAATCCACTTGCTGACGTAGTGGCTTTGCAATGGGCAGATCTGCAATAACATTAAACATATATATACCAGATTCCAGTTAGATGGCCAACGCATGCCTGACCCGACACAGCTGCAAATAGCTCGCACTTCAGCAACAGCTCGTGACGACAGGCGCGACCCAACAGCACGTAGAATTTTCGCGGCGCCAGCAGAAAATAAACCATTTTCACCACGGACATCAGGGACTGGAACACCGTACTAATGGACTGCAAAGATTAAACAATTTGTATGCGTTCTTGAATAATGCAATTGACTCGACCCAAGGCAACCTCTGAAAATCGCGGTATGTCCTGAATGTAGTGTATAAACAGCTGCCAATGGCCATAGTAAGATGCCAAAGTGCTTCCTACAAGCACCAAGCTCCAGCTGCCAGAGAGAATAGAAAATATTTATATACATATAAGAATGAGCAGAAATAGAAAGAGTATCATAACGATAAATATGGAATATTGTGATGTTTAGACAGGATACATTGAAAGCAAAATGGTTTTTGTAGAAAAACTGATTTTTCGACTAATTGTTCTTGTTGAAGCTATATGATATAGTAGTCTGATGTTGTTAGATATTTACAATTTACAAGTTTCGTCCGGAAATCCTGAAGAAACTGATTTACCAATCAATATATATTACATATTTTTTACAAAGTTGAAATTGTCTACTTCGATGCCTTGCACATTAATTGACATAAAGATTATTGATTGGCATTTATAATAGATATATAGATAGTACGCACATCTTCAAAGCGTAGTCCCAGCGACTGGGCTCCATTATGTTGTAGCCCACCGTGTATGTTGAGCGTATCATCTCTCGGATCCTGTGATAGTTGCGTTTCTCCACAGCTTCAGCTTCGCTCAGTGTATACATGTTGACTAATTGCCAGCTAACTGCTCGAATCAGGCTTTTATAAAGTTATTAAAGGGGCGTGGCATTGGTCTCTATTAATTATGCAGTACTAAACACAGCCGAAATAACGACACTGGAAGTGAAACGCCCCATTACGTGTGAAGCTGCTCTTAATTATTCAAGGGGTTTCAAATTTATTAGGGTCGTAATTAGTGCTTATTGTGAATAGCTTAAAGAATAACTAAAAAAGGTTCGTGTACGAGATAATAAAAAGCATAAACTTTCCTGTAACCTGGTAACCCTTAAAAGCCCTAATAAGCTGTGCAGCTTAAAGCTGTTGAAGGCAGCTTTTAAATACCTATGAGGGAGTACTAGGAGAAGCTTTCGACTAAGGCTTATGAACCTTAGAGCTTATTTAGTTCAAAATAAAAACGAGATTTCTTTAAATTTTGCTCAATGATTTATATATTTCCATGATATTTCGCTCAATATAGTTTTAATATGTTTTAATAAATTTGTTTTTGTTTTTTTTTCAACGATTTTGCTTATGGTTTGTTTTGTTTTGTTAATGGTATTCAGTTTTGCTGATTTACAATCGCTGCTGACAGACTACTTTAAAATGTACATATCGTTTAATAATAATTTTAATATAATAATTAATATTACGTAATAACATTTTGCGTTTGTTGTTGTTCTTGTTGCAGTTGCAGCTTATCCATTTTTAAATTTAATGCATTTACAGCTGCAGCTCTTTAAAAATAATTTAGAAAAATAGTAACAATTTCAAACCGAAACGATTTTTGTATAAAAATTGCAGTGCCATTGTTTTTACCTTTGTTTTTTCCTTCGTATCATTTTATATGTTTGTTATTTTAAATAAAGACTATAATGAGAAACGGCGCGATTTTGTGTTTTGTGTGTGTGTGTGTGAAATAAATATTTACAAAAGTAATTGTCCTGCATGATGTTATATTAATTACAAATTAAGTATACGCAACGTGGAATGTGGCCAGTGCACACCAAAAATTGTGTAGAAACTTCTTAACGAATTGCTTACAAAATTTGGTTGTATTAAGCATTTAATTATAATTCTTAAATTTTAATTACATGCATACTTTAAATCGAAATTTTGGCTTTAATTTAATTTGTTATCTTTATCATTTTCTCTTAGGGTTTTAAGTTGAAAAAGCGGACGTTAAGATTGTTTCTCATAATAAAATTCCTCTGTGAATTTACAGTGTATGTGGGTGTGTGTGTGTGTGTGCATGTGTCGTAATGTGTGTGTGTGAGTGCGTGAGTGAAGTCGTATTCGTTTACTGATATGTTTCTAAGAGGCTAATTTGCATTTGATTTTTTTTTCTAATTTTCGCTCGTGTTTGCACGTTTTCTCCATTTATTATGCTTGCTTTTTTTTTACCGCTGTTTCGAAAATTAGGTGTTTTTAGGTTAGTTTTTTAGGACTCGTAAATATACCTTTAAATGGCTAACAACCAACCGAACCTAACAAAAATGATGTTGGACACATCGAGGCTTGAACTTTACTGTATCTGATGCTTCTTTACATTAGCTTATTAGTTTTAATTAAATTTAATTTTACTTGCATTTTTTTAGACGATGGCCTGTGTTATACTATATGTCTATATCTGTAGGAATTATCTTTAAATATTTAATAAATGCTTGAATTTATTGGTTTAGCGTAAAAATTTGCTTGCATAAATACTTGTTGTTTATTTTTTTTTATTTTGGTAGAAACTCGTTTGCTGGCCATGCGATTTGTCTAGAATATTATCAAATGCATTACATAGATGCGAATTCAATTAATTTACCAACTATTTAAAGGCTCTGCTCTTTTATAATCGTATCAATCATATCATACCAACTCAGATACCAACTATCAATATCAATACACACAACATGGAATGTTTCGGGCACAATTTAGAGGAGGGGCTCACATAAGAACACACAATCGTTTGATAATTGAATAATTGACTAAATATTTTGGGGCAAACTAATAATGCAGAAATTTATTGCTTGTGTGTGTAATTGAAACAGAAACAAAATCGCGCAAGCCCGTTTGCTCATTTTAATTCGAAATACTTATGTGGAACCGAGGGACACGTCTATATATTTATAACTTATGACTTTTCGAGTAGTTTTGTAACTTTTGAAGTACTTTTGTTTAACTTTGAACTAACACACGGGACGTACACACATAAGAAAAGCTGAGACAAATGCACAAAATATCACTATGCAATATCTCAACAACAGAAAATAAGAATTTCCATTCAAATGTCATTTAATGTTCAACATTTACTACTACATAAAAACAAACCTATTAGTCAATTACGTACATCGTATATTTCTACTACAATAGATACTATATATAGGGTTAAAGTGAACATAAGTATCTTGTACGAATTTTATTCCATAAGTTCCCAGTCAAATTGTGCTTCAAATTAATTCTGAAAAATGCACAGAATGAATTTTTGCTGAATTTAATGAATCCGCGTTCAAATCCCAGGAAACTGGATGCAAAGTTAAAGAAACTAAAAATGATAAAAATAATAATAATTATTTAGTTGTCTAAGACATAAATAGACTGGTTACTAAAGGAACCTCATTCGCATGTTTCTTTCTAATTCACATGACTTGTAACTATGCAGGGGAATAGTTTAGGGGGAAGGGGTTGTGGGAAGAGGGGGAGCAAAGCACTAACAAGAAGACTTACCCTTACACATACATACATATAAACGAACATTTGCATAACGATTTTAACTACTTTTTTTTTTCATAAATTCTCGATCAATTTATCTAGCGTGTGTATGATGTACATGGATCTGCCGTAAATACATATAACTATATATCAAACAGCTTGTCTTTTGCGAGCATCGAGAAAAATAATATTACTTGTATTTAGCTCTAAAATGTAAATATGCCGCGAATTGTAATTGCAATGCATGTGTATATATATATATTATTGTATTTGTATATGTAAGTTGCATTTAAAATATGAATATTATGCTCTTTGTTGGTTTCTTTGTTTTTGTGTTTTTACTATTTTACTCGACAGTTTAGGCTTTTCTGGTGATTTCGTCTATATATGCTGTAAGCGGTAAATAAATGTAGCACTTTTGCATTTACAATAGATTAGCATTAGCTTAGGGTTCTATTTACATGTAAAATGTATTTTTTGTTAAGCAGTGTTTTTTGTTTTGTTTTTTTTTTTGTATTGTTTTTCTTGTTAGTTTAAATTATGGGATTCTTTCATATATATAAATATTAATTTATCTTTGTACGGCATGCGCGGCATCGCAACGATTTGCATTGAATTTTTTGTAACTTTTTTTTTGGGTTTTTCATTTTTTGGGCTTATGCTTTTTGTTTTAGTTCAAGTTTCAGTTTCCGTTAGAGTTTTTGTAAAAATATTCAACTTCAACGCTCATCTGCATTTCAAATTAGACTAGGATACTGTTCATTGCTTTTATATAATTCACATTCCATTTTCGCTAACTTTGCTATCACTTTGAGTTTTCTTTGTATTTTATAATTTGGTTTTTGTGTTAGATTCTCCATAGGTTTTTGGTTGTGATTTTTTGTGTGCTTCTCTTTTATTTTATATATCGTACAATAACTACTAAGCGCTCTTGGTGTGTGTGTTTACTAATTGCTACGTGGCCCCACCGCCCGCGCCACCGCTGCCCCCAGCGCCCTCTCTTTGCCGCGTCTCATCTGCATTTTCCGGCTGCAGCAGCGCTCGCTGCTCATCATTCGCCTCGCCCTCCCCTTCGCCTTCGCCATCGCCTTCGCCATCCCCGTCGCCATCAACTGTTGCGGAAGGGAAGGCAGCGCCATCGGATTTATCCTGCGGCTCGTTGGCCGCCTCCAGTCCCTGCGGCTGCCTGACGGGCGAGGTGAAAGTCGTCTCAGAATCTGTGAACGTGGTGCAGAAAGCAAACTGTTAAAGCGGGTTTGTTATAGAGATTTAGAACAAAGGTGCTACAATCCAAATAATGCTATACATTAAGCTGCGTGTATGTGTGTGTGTGTATGTATGTGTGTGTGTAGTTTGTGTGTTTGGAGGCCAACTGCTACAGCTTCACATGGATATCGTTAAATAATTTGTACAATAATCGCGGGTGTGTGGAATGCTCAAGAGGTGCAGGACGAAGGCTATAACCAAGCTAACCAACTGGTTGTTAGCTCGACTACGACTCGGGTGTACGGGGTGTACAGGTGAGGGCAGGAGTGGTATATTTACTAAATATTATTTAGTATATTCCAGGTTCCGTGGCTTGGACATCTTGTGCGAGTTGTAACTAACAAATTGGTCGCCTTGCCTGCATTTGTGAATCCTTCAGTGTGTTTAACTGTGTCTGTGGGTGGGTTAGTGTGGGTAATTCAGGTATTCAGAATGCGGCATCGAAGACGGTAACTATGGAGCGGAGTGGAGCGGCGCGTTGATGTTTGATAGTTGCGATAGAGAGAATAGAACAGAATTTTTGTTGTTTTTGGGTATTCACAGCCAAATGTCTGGATTACTCAGCGACGTACTCATTAAGAGAGAGTTGCCAATCATATTGCGAACTTGAACCTACCCAAACTACTGTCCCTCGTCTGGCTCGGATCGTAGCGCCCATCGGATGACGACTGCGCAGCGGCCGAGGAGCGCGACAGGACTGGCTTGACCTGGCGCAGAGCCTGCTCCTCGGGATAGCGGGGTGTTTGGAACTTGGTTGGCTTCGATTGCAACGTCGCTGGTCCTGAGCGCTGGTGTATTAGGGTGCGATGTCTAAGGGGTGGTGGGGATACAGACTTAGCTAAAACTGAATGAGGTAATTTATTCGGTGAGTAATCGCTGCCAGATTCGCCCTGAAATTTAAGTATATATATTAATATAAGCAACGACTTCTAGTTTTTATATTATACCATGACGGTGCCATTATCGGACACGCCCGAGCCTGACATATTGTCCGCCAACAGACGCTCACTCTCGGGATCGGACAGCACGCGTGAGACATCAGACTTGTTTTTCAGTATCGACTTGGAGCGCCTGTGATGCTCCAGATTCGGCGATGCATCAATCGAGTCTATCGATGAGGAATGCTTGCTCTCAAATTTGGCTAAAAGGAACGGCAACAGTCAGGCAATGTACAGAGAAAGAAAATTTATCTTCGGGGTGCCGAATATGTAAACTTTTGCGATAAATTTGTAAAATTAATTAGTAATCGAAAGCTCCTATGAAGAATACATGAAATATTAAACAAGTATATACATGTATATCCAAAGTTATTAATATTTGATTTATTTAATGAAAGCATAGCGACACTTCTGACTGCCAAATATTCTGAAAATATCTTATCTTCATACGTAAATGTATGTATGCATGCACTGTTTGCATTTGCTCCAAATTGGCTTGTCAAATTTGTTTAATTTTCCCTTAATAACTTCTTCCTTCCTTAATAACTTTTCTGTTTTCTAACTGATCTACTCATTTTAACCTATAAGAAATTGGGAGTATAAGGAATGCGAATACGGGTTATCGATAATTTACCAATCTTTTATAGTTTTAGACCACCTATTGATGCTCACTAAGAATATATATGTATGCTTAATGGGAAGAGAACGTGTTCTCCTTTTTCTCATTTTCAATGGATTTAGGATATAATAAAATACATTAAACAACAATATCTTAAGAAATAATTGAATTTCAAAACATCACCATGAAATATCAATTGAATGCTCACCTTTGGCGCCCGCATTCTGTATGCCAAACAAACGCTGATTGATCAGTTTGGTGGCAGTGGCTAAGCTCTTGCCCGGCATAAAGGCCGAGCGCTTCTTTTTGCTGCCGGCAGCGCCAGCAGCAGCGCTGCCGCTGGCCGATAGTGCGCCGGCGCCGCCGTCCAGGCGCACAGTGTCCTCGTACAGCTTGGTGTCCTCGAAGCGAGCGCGCGGCTTGCTGCTGCTCGAGCTGGGTCGCATGGCGGTGAAGCTCTGCTGGAATCGCGTCTTGCGATGCTTTGGCACTGAGTTCTCATTCAGGCTGACACGGCTGCCGCGCTCCTGCACATCGAAGTTCTGGTAGACATCGTCCAGCGGGCTGATGCCGCCGGCGGCCAGATTCCGCAGCGCCGTATCGCCCGAGGCGCTCTTCTTCACCTGGGCGCGCATGGATAGGCCGGAGGCGGACACTGTCGGCGGCAGGCCGACAATGAAGCCAGTGGAGCTGCTGATGTGGGTGCCGCGGCACGACTCCTTCTCCAGCGGATTTATGTACAGATTATCCATGTCAATGTCCAACGCGCAGGCCTCGTCGTTGAAGTCGGCGGTGAGATCGCCCTGGGACAGAAACGGATGCGTTTGGCAGCTGGCGTACGTGTCCGAGCTGTCGACGCTGGCCAGATCCGCGTTGTTGTTGTTGCTGCTGCTGCTGCCGATGCCACCGAAGTTGCCATTGCCAAACAGCAGCAGCCCGTTGGCCACACTCCCAGCGCCCACAGTCGTCGTGTTGAAGTTGTTGTTGTAGTTGTGATTGAAATTGCTCGCAATGGGCGCTCCATAGCGCTGCGCTGCCTCCAACGGCAGGGCAATGGTCGTGGACGTGGTGGTGCCATATGAGGACGAGGTCGACGACGACTGTGAAATGATGGGCAAAACATTGGCGCTGGTGTACGCGGGCAGCAGGACAACATCCCCGGGCGCCGTCAGCTGCAGCGTCTGCGGAGCCGATGATGGCGCCGGGAGACCGAACTGATTGGCCTGCCGATTGGCCGCCGCCATGCGCATCTCCAGGCAAATGGGCTTGTGGAAGTCGGAAGTCGGCAGCGAGATGACGCCCTCCGCATCGGTGTACTCCTTCAAGTCCTGCAAGGCAGAGAGCGAGTGGATGCGTGATGAAAGAGAGTTAACTAAGATGAGGCCAGGTCCGGTACCTTAATATTTTTTATTTATTTTATTTTTTTTTTTCTATTGTTCTTTTTTTTTTTGTTTGCAATTTCTGAAGAAAAGTTGTGCACTGGAAATTAGCTGAAAGTTTGTTGTTGTTTCTCAAGAGCATTCAACATGCAACTAAAATGCATCAAGTTAAGTTCAAACGTGCAGCGCTGGATTTTGAATTTAGTTATAATTAAATGTAATTTCATAACAGAAAACACCATAAATTAAAAAAGTTAAAATTAAGATTTAAAAAAAAAAGAAGAAACGAAACAAACTGAAATCAAAGAGCTCTTCTACTTACCCAATGTCGCGAATGTGCTCAAGTGTTTATCGGGATTCCCAGCTCTCAATGTATAATATAATAAAAAAACAATAAGGCTAATTGAAATGAAAATCGTATTGAAAAGTTTTCTAGTTGAGCAATACAAACAGAATCGGTAGATGTTCAGTGCCAATAGAATAGTGCTAATTAAATGTTGAAATCAATAATCAATTGTTTTATTTATTGCAGTTTTTGTTTTCTTGTCGTTTGCATAACATTGTTTTAAATAATTAAATAATTCGTTTCTATAAATAATGTTGTTGTTATTTCTTTTGTTAAATCTTTTTCTTTTGTTTTGCTACTGACAAATAATTGATTAAAAACTAGTTCTATTAATTATGTGCTTAGTGTAAAAAAGAATTGTTTAAAACTCATCTCAAGGCCTTAAGCTTAAACACTTGATAGATAATAAATAGATAATAGATAATAACACATGCTGCTTTTGGTTTTCCTTTTAGTTTTACTTTTTTGTTTGTGTGAGTGGAGTAAAAATAAATTAATTAAATTCTTAGAATTTGCTATGTCTTTCTTTAGCTTTCACGTCACGCACGAATATAATATAATAATAATAATCCATTTGATTAAATTTAAAGTTGTGTTTAGAATTAAAGCTAATTAACTTGTTTTTCTTGTTGTTGTAATTTCAATACGTAAAATTTTGTTGTTGTTGTTGTAAAGCACATTTAATGTGTTTGCAATTCGTAGATTTCAATTTTAAAATTAATCTTTGTGTGTAGCGGGTGTGTGAGTGTGTGTGTGTGTGTGTTTGTGTGTTCTTAGTATTCGTCGTTATTGACTGATTGACAGCCACTGCCAATCAATTAGTCAAGCTCTAAAGAAATTGTTTCTAAACGCTATTCGCACGCAATGGAATACACTCGCCTTGACATCCTGGCAAACCCTTTAAGTAAAAGAAATGAAAAAGAAACAAAGTCAACATAAAAATTGCCATATTTCTCATCTGTGCTCTGCTGTACACACAAATCGATTGAGAACAGAATAGAAATGAAAACAAAAACAAAAAACACAATACACGATCTTTATTACAGTTGGACAATGGTCACGGGTGCAGCTGTTACCAGAACCAATATCCGGATCGGAATCACAGATAATAGATATCGATAGTGCCCTCCTCGATCATGCGTTTCAGTGCCAGATAATTCTTGGGCGATGGCGGCGGTCGCGCTAGCCTCTTGATGCTATACTCCCTGTCGTGAAAGACACAAATGCGATCCTGCAATATTTACACAGTCCTCTTCATTATATCACAATTACAGGGGAGCCAACTGCGGGAATCTACTTGGGATCGATTTGTCGGTACGATTTGCGAATACGAGTACGATTACGAGTACGAGTACGAGTACGGGGCCTATATCAAGCATGATCTAATTAAGTATGAGGTCCAATAGAAGGCCAACTGTTCTCAAGCTAACATTTTGTTTATTTTTGTTAGATGTCGTTTAGATGATCTGCGTTTTTTCTTATTGTTTTTGTTGTTAGTTTGTTAGTTAAAAACTATAAACACAAGGAACTGGTGCAGGTGCGATTAAAATATTCGTGGGTGTCAGTATATTTTTGTGTAAAAAGCATGCGGACTACACAGAAAGCAGAAGTTCAGATAGTTCAATGATAGTGCCGGGATACGTGTATCCAGAGAGTTAGGTAGAGATAGAACCGATTGTCTTAGTTGTCGATTTTACCTTGGTTGTACAGAAGCAGCATTCGAATTCCACTGGCACATCCTGCTCCAGATTGTCCATGCGCTGGTTCTGCAGGTTCTCGAGCGCCACCTGGCGGCGCAACTCGGCCACTTCCTATAAGTATGGTTTAGGGTTTTGGCAAAATGTAAATGCATAAATCGAAATACAACGAAAATACGAATGTTTACAAGACATGCATGCAGCATGCACATAATATTACAATAAAAAGGTTAAAATATTATTCATAGCATTTAGATTAAGTATTATTTGCCAGATTCTCATGCGCATGCCCGAAAGTCCCTCAGCGATTGAGAAACCAACTTGTGCGAAAGCTTTTGTGATACTGTCAGATGATGATTTAGTTTTGAGTACAGTCGGTGTTGTTCGGCTTGTAACTCAGTATGTATGGCTACAGTTGACAGTCAAGTTTGAATCGCATGTCAGAGTTAAACTTCAAGATTTTCAACAGCAAGCTAAATGATCTGCTCTCAATGTGCTCTAAATGCGCTTAAGCAATCTGATTTGGATTGGTAAGTGTCTACTGATCCGATCCGGATCGGACTTTGGATTCAATATTCTATTCTCTGTTGCAGTCGCACTGTTTATCGTCTCTTGTGCCGGCCGAGCTCGCCAGCAGCCTAGAATGATTGGAAAACGCGGGGAGCCACAGCTCAAGGATTACGAATATGTGGATGCCGGTGCTGATGATCAATTGAAGCGACTTGCCCAGTACAACGTTGAGAGCTGGGACGCAATGGAGGACGGGGGTGGGTATTCCCTGCACAACTGATCTGTATTCCTATTTTATTGCAATGCCACACAGCGTACCACTACAGCACCGCATGTGATCAAGTGCCGCAGCCCTGTGGGACCAGCGGCTGCGATTCCTTTGAGCAAACCACCACAACCTGTCAGACTCCCTGTCAAACTCCGACCACACAAAGTTCGAATGCCGATTGCAATCAGATACAGCAATCTTATCAGGATCTAGGCATACAGCAGCCACAGCAGCAGCGGCAGCAACAGCAGCTGCCTCTGCAGGAGCAACAGCAACAACAGCAGCAGCAGCAGCAGCAGCAGCAGCAGCAAGCGCACCAGCCACAATGTCCGCAGCAACAGGACCCGTATACACAGCAGCAGCAGCAGCAGGAACCGAGTCTGTCGGCTGAGACCGATGAGTCCGATCAGCGGGCCAAGGAGCTGCGTAAGTTGGTGCAGCATTTGTATGTGGCGCAGGCGCGCGTCCAGCTGGAGGCGACAGAGATACACAAGGCACAGGCAGTGGCCACCTCGGCACAGTCGCAGCTGGAGGACTCGGCGAACCATGTGCGCACCATCTCTGCCACTCTGCACAATGCCCAGCAGGAGGTGGCCGCCTCCGCTATTCGTGCGCAGATCGCCCAGCTGCAGTTGGCGGCGCACGATCAGCTGCTATTCGCTGCCCGCCAGGATGTGGACTCGCTCTCCTCGCAAGTGGTCGGTCTGCAGGCGGCCGAGGGCATTGTGCAGCCCAAGCTGACCGTCGATCTGCATGCGCTCCTCGACAAGCTGCGCCAGCCGCTGCAGCACTTCGACCGCCCCACGCCGGTGCCCATGATTATCACGCTGCCGCCGTACAATGAAGAGTCGCCTGGACCGGTACCGGAGAGCGAAGCTATTGACCAGGCTGTTGGCAGCTCCGGTGATAGTGCCAAGCCGAGCAGCAGCAGCAAGGACATTGAAAAAATTGTGAAAGACCAGGAACAGTCGCCCCTAGCTCAAAACAGAGACTACTCATAGTTGATGTGGACCCATATTCCAAATGCATATTTATATTTTTTACGATTTAATCAGTTCACTATTGTAAATGAGATACTTTTCCTATATACAAGTATGTGTGTGTCTCTTCTGTTTATGAGTTTATGTTGGGTTCGTTGTTTGTAGATAATGAAATGCACGTAATTATAATAAATAGATGCTGCAGCAAATATATACATATAAATATGATATAGAAAGAGGAATTAAAAGGAATAGATATGTACAAACCTAATAAACTATAAATGTGGCAGTTTATACTTTGTATTGTTAAAATAAATTTGAAGTAATATTTTAATGCACTGAACGACAATTATTTTGTGCATGAAGAATTTTAATTTAACAATTTTTTAGAAACGTTTTTTATTCCCGAAATTCCTAGAATTAAGACTAAGTAGAATAAATGTTCTTCGAAATATTCATAATTCAAATGTGAAGGATATTGACAGAACAAAGCTGACAGAATGATATCCATCTTGAACTTGTATTCACAGCGGACTTTTTCTCTGTTCGCTTTTGGCCCCTGGTTACCTAAGGCAATAACATCGTACTCGGATTTCCAACATTCTTTATCTTAAATTTAGTAGACTTGAATAATGATATTTATACAAATATACATATATAACATATATACATATATACATATATTTACAATTTTAAATATACGATTGAATCCTAAATTGAAATATTTGACTGAAAATAAAATTATATGAAAGCTTTCTGGTTAATTAGTTCTAAATATTTATATATTTTTATTTGTAATATTTTATAAACTTACTCTGTATTTATCTATACTCTATTCTGTTTTTATACTACAGATCTTGCAGAAAGACTATTGATTAACATGCTATAAGCTTGGAAATATTTGACTAGTTCTTCTGCCTAATCAGGCTCTGGCTTCTAAAAGCTTACTGCGGTTAGCCAACTACGTGATCATGAATAGAGAATAAGCCAAGAGGTAAACAAGACAGGATCAAGAACTGATAAAATATAAATTGAAAATAAAATAGACAAGTATTTATGGAAATTTCTTAAGCATTCTAGCAGCTGAAATGCTCTCGGATGGAGAACTTGGAGACATTCTCAAAATGCAAATTTTGTGAATCGAATTCCAAAGAAAAACTAAGAAAATTAAAAGATTAGCATTATGTTCAGCCTCTGAAAATCAATCCAGTGAAAATTATTATTTCATTTTCGTTTTGTATTATACATAAAAGTCGAATTAGGAACTCTAAAGATATATTAAAGAGTAGCAGTGGCAAGTATTATGCATTAGAGTAGAGTAGTTTGAGTTCTTTGTGTATACTTTGAATGTACCTCCTTACTGCGTCCCCGTAAAATCTAAAAGTTGAAATGTGTTGTTGTTGTTATCGAACTTTTTTATAGTAAGCTAGCTCTTGCATGTAGGTAAGTTAGTAGTTAGGTTTTTAGTTTTTTTTTGTTTTTTTTTTTGTGATCGTGTGAAACGTAAATCAAAAACATGAAACATGAAGCAAAATGTAACCAGACCAAAAAAAATACCAAAATTATTGTTCGATTCGACACTACTAAAATTTAAGTTGAACTTAAATGAAGGCTCGGTGTGACCAGCCTCGGCTTGAAGTCAGTTTTTGTTTTTCTTTTTTTAAACAGTACACGAGTAGAAAACCAAACGGGTGATAGATAATAATGAGATAAGTGTATTGTTTACAATAGTTGAAATATTTAGCTCCAGTTAACGGCTTCACATTTACTAATACATAGTTACGGTTTAAGAACTTTGAAAACATTAAGATATTCAAGATATACGAGCACTTGGCTTGGACTACACACTTAGATCGTAATTCCCCAGTCCCGACACCCGCACTTACCCCGGGCGTTATCATCATCTGTATGGGCAATCCCTTCTGGTTTGACGTAATGGTCATCGCATCCTCCGCCTGCGACGAGGCGGCTGCTCCTCCGCTCTCCTGGCCGGCACTGCTGGAAGTGGCCACCGCCGTTGCAGCACTGGAGGCCGCTGCCATGGCCAGATTGTTGGCCACTCCGCCGGCAGGCAGCTGCCCAGCCGGTTGTACCTTCTGTTGCTGTTGCTGTTGTTGCTGCAGTGCCTGCTGTTGTTACAAACAAGTCAATAAAGGCTCAGTTAAATCAGGACTAATTGATTTATTTTCAGTTATTTGAAATTCATTATACGCATTTAAATACATTTTCAATTTATTTATTTTCTCCACTGTGAAAGCTAAATTGATGTTAATAATAAATTTAATTTGAGACAAGCGTTCTCGCCTGAATTAATTATATAATCACTACATTTAACAAGGGAGATTGCTCTAGTCGGGACCGCCCGACTAGAAGATACCCTGAACCCAGCATTTAACACATACATACATACTCTCGGCACTTGATGAGTATTGAGGTGGTTATAAATTAAAAAAAAAAATTAAATTAACAAATATCAGCGAAAAGGAATATATTCCCGCACACGGGACTCGAACCTCCGACCCTTCGGTTACGGTGCACAACTCTTACCGGCTACGCCACATATCCACTAAGATTTGTTGTGATAAAATTCAATTTAACCTTTGCAATAAAATTCCAAGAAAAACGCTAGATAAAATATTGCATTTGTATGTGTGTGCACATGAACACAGAAATTGCTTGCGCTTCAGCCAATCAGCTGCTAGGCCCCCACTACTGAAAACAGATTCTTGATTTGCTCGTAAACTAAATGTATGATCGTTATGAAATTTTCAGGACTGTTTAGAAACCAATTTGCAAGACTGTAGTATTTGATTTGCGGTTTTTATGGTTTTATCGATATTGGGGGCGATTGGGGGGTGGTATCCAAAACCTGAAAGATTTAAATTCTTCGGTTGCTTTATGCGAACATAGTAAAACAAATTTGGTGTCTCTAGCGTTTATAATTTAGGAGTTATGCTTTAAAAACCGGGTCAAAAAAACGATAAATATTGATAATAAGAAAACGGAAGGATTTATCGATCTTTTGAAATAAACTTGATCTGCGTATGGAATATACGAATCGAATGAGTTCAAGATCAGCTTTCTAGCTTTTGTAGTCTCTGAAATCGACGCGTTCATAAAGACAGACAGACAAACAGACGGACATGGCTAAATCACCTCGGCTAGTGATGCTGATCAAGAATATATATACTTTATGGGGTCGGAGATGCTTCCTTCTGCCTGTTACATACATTTGCACAAATACCCTTTATACCCTTTTTTACCCATTTTCAATGGGTTCAGGGTATAAAAATGTAGGGGTTTTATTCGTTCACAAAGAAAAATAGCATATTGTGTATGTGCAACATTCGTCTTGATGTCCGTCTATCTGTCTGACTGTCCGTCTGTTCGTATGAGCTTTAAATATACCCGCGTCAGATATTATCACATATTGCTTACAATAATGACATTTTTAAGTTCTTATAAAACTTTAAACGAGTATTGGACTAACAACTGATTGAAAAGTTTTTATACGTTTATTTTTTATATTATACATAAAAGTGTACAAAACTTCAGAGGTCACCAACTCCTATAAATTAGTTATAATATTGTTTTGAAAGCTTCTCTCTGCATAATTGACAAAGTTTCCAAATGTTTATAACTAATAACATTCCCCGCTTTTTACATTTAAATAAATAAATAAATAAATAGAATGTAAGTTTGTTAATAGTGTCTACCATGTAAACTGAATTTATTTACCGAAGATTACCTTTTGTTGATAAATTGCACAGAAATTGGTTGACTGGTGAGTTCAGGGTATTTAGCAATTTGCACTCATAGGAATTACTTACGTGCTGCATGTTCGAGTTTCGCAGGTTGGCCACGTGATCGTAGTTCTTGTAGCAGCCAGTTCCCATGGTGCCTGGATTGCGACCGCTGGTCGATTCGCCCTCGGTGCTGTTGCCATCCCCATCCGTTTGGGAGAGATTGTGTCCTGTGGGCGATCGGCGTAGCGCGTGGGTTAAACGGTGCCAATTTTTTAGTGATCGTGTGTGACTTTCGCGCTTTTCTGCATTGCGTGTGTGTATGTGTGTGAGTGTGTGTGTGTGTGTGTGTGTGTGCGTGAATTGGGAGTTTATTATATGTGTATATAATATTAGTGTGAATTAACCGGGAAACATTAATGTTGTATTTGCATGTTGTTGGAATATGTTGTTGTTGTTGTTGTTATTATTATTGTTGTCGTCGTTGGTAGCACGCGGAAAAAGCCATGAATGCATTTTGTCGCCATTTTCAAAACATTTTGTTTGGATTTCATTTAGGTTTTCGCATTTGTTTAGCCGTTTTGCAATTGTCAGGCGCCATGTTTTAAGTTTTTGTTTTATTTATGATATGGGTAGAGCATTTGGGGTTCGATTGTTTATTGTTGTTGTAGTTTTGGTTGTTGTTGTTGTTGAGAGCGTAAATGAGACAAAATTCAAATTTAAAGAAAAAATAGGAAGAAAAGATATGCACTTAATGAATGTGGCTATTCGATAATGTTAGTATGTTATTGTTGTTGGAACATTTAGTTACTAACAACATAGACAACGACGACGACGATGACGGCGATGTTAGTTAAAATGACTGTCACGATAACAAGTATTTTAGTAGTTAGATACATTAAAACAACATTGAACGGTCAACAACTGGGAATAGATTACGACGATAATAGGTATATATAGGTAGGGCTATAATATAGTTAACTAAATGGCTATTTACTGCTTGTTTATAATCGAATGATTTGTATATAAATACAAATTTAAAGCTATAGTTAGTACTTGATGTGTGTGTGGGTGAGTGTAGTTGAGTGTTTGTTTATGTGTTAAATAACAACATTTACTTTAATAGTGAGGCTAGTAAAAACAATTTGCGAGCTACTTTGTTGTTAGTTGGCACAATGTAAAATAGACATTGCTTATCTGCTAAAGATACATAGATAACATATGGAGCTAAGCAGATAGGCAACAATTGGTGATAGACCCAATAAATTATTCAAGTTGCGTTATTGGCAATGTACTTAAAAAAAATCGACAACTATACTCCATTTATTAAGTATTATCAACGAAACGTAAAGCCTAACATTATATTTGAATTTATTTTATAAAAACTTTGATAATTTATTTATGCACATATTTTAATTAATTGACCTAATTTCTAATTTAGCTCTAAAGCTACCTTGTTTCACATATTTTCTAGTTTGTGTAGTGTCTGATCATATGATAAAAATGAGTGAATATTAAATTAGATACTTGGGTTTATGAATAGGTTTTTCTTTTTATTTATTTATTGTATTTAATCTTTTTTTTTGTGATGATTTGCTCCAACAAACTCGGCAAAACAAATGTACGAGGCAAGACAGTCTCATTTTATATGTTTACTTACAGACAACTGACTGTAGAACAAAAGCATATTTCATGGAAATTTACGCGATTTCATCTCTATGCCATAATGGCAAATATTCTAAACTGAAAGTCAACACAAACACGTGATGAGCAAAAATCGGCTCATCAAACATATATGTATGTTATGTGGGTAGCGAATAAGAAATTATTCTTGTGTCCTTTGGTTTTTAGGTATTTCGACTTTTTTATGTAAAAGTATGGTTATAAAAATTAATATTTGTATAAATGAAAAATGGCTTGCGTCGATCGATTTGGTTTCGAAGCGGTTAAAACTCTTTCCAGGTCTTTTCGAGCAAATGAGAAGCTTAGAATTATTGAGCAACAATTTAATTGTTTACCTTTTCTTTTGGCTGTAGGATTATGATAATAAGGTAAATGCTTGTTTCAAGGCTTGACAAAGGCGCACAGATAAAGCAAATATTGATATGTATATATTTCGGGCTTTTTGTCAAACATTAAACATGGCTTTAATATCGTAAATGCAGTTATATAGGTAATTACGATAGGTACATACGATACAGGGTGTTGTTAAATGAAATACAGCGCATTAAGTTTTGGTTTTATTGCTAATTCACAGACACACAAAGTTGACATTTTACAGTACAGTACAGATACAAAGTACACAAAATGTATGAGTACAGACACAAGAGTTGAGAATAAGTACGAGTAATAATAATTATAAATATAGGCATGTTGTTGTAGTTATTGTTGTTTATACACACGGCTTGAGCATTAGGAGCGTAGAGTTTCTATACGGGTAGATGTATGCAGATGGTTGATAGATAGTATATGCATGCAGCGTTTTGCGAGCAGACACATAGTTACAAAAATCCACTCTCTGACGCTTTTAATTTGAGTACAAACAGTATAAAATAAAGAAATTAAAAATGGGGAACACATACTGGACAAAAGTAATAAACAAGTCTGGAAGTAAAAGGCACGTAAAAGGCTTTAAATGCTCATGGCATTGTTTTTTAAGATTTCAATTGTAAATCTGATTAGTATTGCAAATTTAAACTGTGCACAATGATAGAAATATTTGAACAATATTCATAAATTGTCATTCATGCAAATCAAGATTAACTTTCGGTTTGGTTTCCCAATTTGAAATCAAAGACAAATGAAGGACGCTTACAAAAAATCAAGTCACTTAGTTAGTTTTTCATATATGGGCTTTATATATTTTGTATAACTTCATTTAACTGCTCAGCGCGATTAGCTTAAATCTACAATTGTTCAACACTTAACAAAATTAATTTTCCGCTCGTGCTTGCTTACATGCTCTGCAATTACTATGGATAAATAGTCTTACGAGTACACATCGAACATCGAGTTTATTGTTTCATTTGAAAGAAACATTAAATCATTTTTTTGCTGCAAACTAAGCGCGTTATGCTTTAAATAAGGCAATTTTTTATTTCTTTTTTTTCTGTTTAATTTTTAGCATTTTTTGTTTGTTGATTTTTTTTATGTTTTGGGCTTTTTGTTCAGAATTTTACCTATGCATTTTTAGGAACATTTTGCCATCATTTGCTAAGTTTTAATTTATAAATATATTGAATATAATATGTATGCATATATGTATGTCTTAACTACATACAATTTTGATGTCCACACTGGGCGTGGCGCGCTCACTAAATTATTAACTAAGCTTAGTCTCTTTCAGCTACAACAACTAATTTCATAAATAAGGCTGACTTTTTGCATAAATGTGGCCGGATCAATGAGCCCACTTCATGCTGGCCCAGGATCTCAGTACTACAGTTAATATGTTTAGCTGCATTAAATTTTGGAGGGATTCTCATATTACGCCCCTGCAGGGGTGTCGCTGCTCATCTGTCTTCAATTGCATTTTAAAGTTAATAAATAATCAATTTAAATAAGTAAAATAGGAAAGTTGTCTTTCTTAATATTGCCTGCAAGGGTATATACGCTTCGGTGTGTCCGAACATATATATAATTTTAATTGCTTATTATTTTTTATTTTATTTTTTTCGTATTTTATAGTTTTTGACTATTGTGCTCAACAAATGCTAGGGAAGTTCAGTTTCGCTAGATATAGGCCTAATAGCTATGTATATTCTAAATTAAAATTGTGCTCACGCGGATTGTTTTCAACGTTTTGTTTTGACGTGTTTGGCGTGTTGTTAGCATTTAGGAATGGGAACTGTGCGTTGGTCCCGCACTCCGTTCGAGTTAGCCACATACACACAGAGACTCGCTACCAAGCCATGTTTCCACTGCAGATGCGGCGCAATGGAAACGAGTTGAGTTACCACAAATTGGGGCTCTTGAAAGTTTTGCTTAGTTTAAAATGTATAGCGAAAGGAAAAATTGGAATGAAAAGAAAATGCATAAGCTAGCGGCAAAATAAGTCAAATGGAAACATCAGCAAATTTGAGCAGATGCAACACCGAATGATTAGTGTTATCGATATAGCATAATATCGAAACAGTTTTGTTCTTCTTAGACATTTTAATTATATTTTCAAGTGCTGATGGCATATTTAGGTAAAGAAAACGCATTACGCTAATTAGCAAAACTTTCAATACAGCGTACAATTCAACGACAGGAAAGAAAAAATATCTTACGAGCTGAGCACGCTCAGCGCTGCAACTGCAGGGGAGGGCAACGTTGCGTATGCGCAATGTGGCAAAGATTTCTGAAGCAGCGGCTGTGTGTGTATGAGCGTGTGTTTGTGTGTGACAGCCTGAATGATAATCGAAATGCGTATTTCTGTTCTATGTGTGTGTGTGTGCGTGTGTTTGTGTTTATGGCGCCTAGAAGCGTTTACATGTAATCACAACATTTAATTTCGATAGCCTCACTTAAACGGAAGTACATTAAGTTTTTCATTTTGATTGGGATTTCACCATTAAACAGCAAATGTCAAATTGGAAGCCAATGTCTATAACTAGCACTAACTATGAACAGTGAACTGGTTACTGGATAAATTACTGGAGTTTAGTGGATTTCTCTGGAGTAGCTTGTAGGAAGTACTTGGTTGCTCTCATACACATATACAATAACAATTCTTTTACAGTTTTGCCTAAAACTAAGTGTGTGTGTGTGTGTGTGTTTGGGGTGTTTGTGGGGTGTGTGTTAGTTGATACATAACAAATTGCATTGTCTAATTTACATATACAATAACAGTTTAGCTTTACGATACTCTTCAACTAGTTATTTTAGGCTTAGTGTAACGGGCTCTGCTCAGCTCTGCTCTCTGCTCTGTGGTCTGTGGTCTGTTGGGTATCGGTTGTTGTTGCTGTGGTTGCACGCTTGGGCACCTGTCTAGCGACTGTCCTCGTTATCGCTCGAGCTGTTTTGCTGCTGGGCGTCGCGCTCCTCGAGCAAACTGCGATTCAGCTCCTGTATGCGAGCGGACAGCGCCCGACGACGGGGCGTACCGAACGAGGGCAACGGCGGCGGCTCAATCAGCGTATTTTTCTCGCCTGGAGGCCGTGGGTCGGGTCCCGGATTGGTTAGAAAGTTGTTTTTGTGATTAGAAACGAGTTTCAAATGGCAACCAAAGTGCATGGGTAGGATTAAGTGTGTGTGTGTGAGTGTGTGTGTGTGTGTGTATTTGTAAGTGTGTGTGGCAAGAGATTGAGGTTTTGGTGACATCGAACGCGTCGAGTTTTTGTTTGGGGATAAATTTGTTCAAGTTAACATTGTGTGAAAAAGTAGAAAAAGAAGAGCAGAGAAAAGAACAAGTTGTAGGTATAAATTGAAGCTTTGTTGGTTCTTCAGATTCAGATTTGAGGATAGACTTATTTTTTGTGTTGAGAATTTTTGAACTTTGGTTTTTGTGGTTTGGTTTGATACAAATTGTTTGGTTTGTTGGTCGTATGCATAAATAACTCTATCCAAGGCTTTGGTTTCGCTTTTGCTAGTTTCATTTGCTAAATTATAAACTACAGTTGTCTAAGAGAATGAGTATATATTATGCATGTATATATGGTTTATGTAATCAGCACTTGAAAATTCACTAAAATGTACTTAAAAAATATTAATTTTTGTTTTGTTTTTTTTTATGAATTTGGTTTTTGTTTACTGTAATAAAATTCGAAATGGCAACTCTATATTGAACATTCAAATTTGCTATGTATATTTGTGATAATATTTGGTTTTATGTATGAAAATCAAGCTAAGCATTTCACTTTAATAGCCTGGTTGTACAAAAGAACTTATAAACAATTTTGTTTCAGCGGCATATGAAAAATTCCAAACGAATTTATGAGTTAAGCAAATTTACGTTTAATGCAAACTTAAATTAACAATGCAACCAATTTTAGAGCATATACAAGAATATTTTCATAGAGCTTTTGGTATAGGAAACTAATTATATATCTCTTAAAATTTCTATTGTCGGCAAATATACAGACTTCCAACTACAAGGATTTTTATAAAAATATTTAAAATTATTAACCAATCGAAATAAGGGAATTGAAAGCCCAAATATCTATATACAAATATCTGACTATTACCTTAAAAAGAATACCTGATCTGTGCATGGCGGATATATTTACAAGATTAGATTATAAGAAAATTAACACTTAAAGAGGAGAATAAAATTTGTTCGACTTTGCTGGGTTATATTGCTATATATTGAATTATAAGCTTGTGTGCTATCAAAATCAGCGGTTGGCTAAGTCTTACGTAAGCGCTAGGTAGATTTCAAAGGACTACAACTAGTAAATAGTTGAGTTTTATTGAGTTGAGTGATTAATTGCTGATTTGGTTTGGATTGCTTGATATACGCTACGTATACGCAATGTTAGTCACCTGGAGCGCTTTGCACATCAAGGGTTTGCCTGCCTATATTGGGGGTGCTTTGTCTTTTACCTTTCGGATGCACAACATTTGTTTGCTTGCCTAAAATTAGATATGGAGGGGGAGTTTACGTAAATTTTAGCATTTTGGCGTTACAAATATAACTTGCCTACTTGCAGGCGTGTTCTGTGGGTGTGTTGTGGGTTGTTGTTGTGTGGGTGTGTGTGTGTGTGTGTGGGTGTGGGGCAAGTGCGCTTCTGGGCTTTGTACAAGTGAAATCCCCACTAATTTCTTGTTAAAACGCGCTAAGTATAAAAGCATTTGTCTAATTGACCTTTGTGGGATCGCAATAGTGTTTATTTGTGTCTGTGTGTGTATTTGTATCTTAATTGGGACTTAGTGTTGGCTTGGTAGCCGGCGGCGGTTAGTGTCCGCTTTGGCTTAAGGCAGCTGCAAAATTGAGCAGGTGTCAGTTAATGGCAAGGCCTACAAGGCTACAGAAACTTAAAAGTAATTCAATTTGCTTAACTAGTTTACAATTGTTGGAATTTGGTTAAGCTTACTTAGATTAACAATAAATTTATTGAATTGCCCGAAAATTTCTATCATCTTACGGCAGTCTATAAATAATTTAATGAATCGACTATATAAACTATTTACACGCCTTCTTTAGACAGTTGAAAAAAAAAACCATTGAATTGAAAAGAAAATTAAAATAAGAAGCCAAAACGCATGCAGCATATGGAAATAAGAATTGGAAGCGAGTACATCTACGTATATGGATAAACTTACATATACAGCGAGTGGGAAAAATAAAGAGATTGCAAATGTAAGGTTTTGAAGCATAAAACAATAAGCAAGGCGAAGCATACATCTACTGAAAGCTACAGTAGTACATGGTAGTACATTTACATTAGAGATCAGGCAGATGTTTAGAGATTTAATTTCTCACAAATATATTTATATATGTATATACTTATATAGAAGTGTATTTTCCGGTCGACGCTGCACTTACCTGTGTCGACAATCACATCGATGAGATCCATTGATTTGGCAAACGCATCTTTAAGATTGATATGATGGAAGGAGACAATGCTACCCTCGCGTTTGGCACGATCGAGCGCCTCGCGTCGTTTGAGGGCCTTCTCGCGTCGCATCTGATTCTTATAAAATTCAGCAAAATTGTTAACGATGATGGGAATAGGCAAAGCGATTACCAGAACACCGCATATGCAACACACAGTACCAATAACCTTTCCCAGTGCAGTTGTGGGATAGATGTCCCCGTAGCCAACAGTTGTCATTGTAATACCCGCCCACCAAAATGTTTCCGGTATTGAAACAAATTTTGTGTCCTTTTCATCCTTTTCGGCAAAATATGCCAGCGAAGAAAATATGAGAACGCCCATGGCCAGGAACAGCATTAGTAGACCGAGTTCCTTATATGAGTTACGCAGCGTAAAGCCTAACGACTGCAGGCCCGTTGAGTGACGGGCCAGCTTAAGGATTCGCAGGATGCGCATGATGCGGAATACTTGCACCACCCGGCGCACATCCTGGAACTGGTCCGTTGCATTCTTATTCGTTTCCAATAAAAATAACGAAACAAAGTATGGGAGTATTGCCAATAGATCGATTATGTTAAGGCCGCCCTTAAAGAACTTCCACTTGTCCGGTGAGGCGCTAAACCTAAGTATGTACTCTAGGGTAAACCACGTGATACACACGGCCTCAACCATTGCCAATTGCGGATTATCCTGTGGTGTACCATTGTCAATGTGTTGTAGTTGTGGTAGGGTGTTCAACGTCAGGGCTATGGTAGACAGGACTATGAATAGTATGGATATCACTGCGATAACCTGTGAACAATAAAGAACAATCGAAACTTTGTCGAGACTATCATCAACAACAACATCACAACGATTAACTATATCTATTTAATTAATCAAACAAACAAAGTTACAACAATCAGCGCTTGCTTCGATTTTTTAATTCGTTTCATTTCTTTTCGTTTCATATTATCTTTCGTTTCGTTTCATTTCGTTTCATTCATTTCTCATCACATTTCCATTTGTTAGGGATCAGTTTCAATTAAACGATGTTACGGATTGAAGCAAACATTCAGTTAGCTGAGCGCAAAACGTTTAGTTTTCTGGGATATTAAAAACTCGGTTTCAGAACCATTTCAAAGATGTTGTTGATCGTTGGATAACTGATGACTGATGTCTGATGGCTGATGCCTGATACTGGATACTGGATTCTGGATTCTGGATACTTGAGATGCGAACACTCAGTAAGGGATTTTTCTGCTGGGTCAACATATTGAATGGATATTATCACTTTAAGGTACTTTTCAAAGGCTGCTGTACTATATGTGAAGTATATCGTTTGTAATTCGGCGTCATATTCATACAAACTGAATAGTTAACACAAATGTTCAAAATAAAATAAACTTAGACTTAAGTAAAAATAAACTTATGTTGTTGTCTTTGAATCAATAGAACTCTAAAGTTCTTGGAGTTAGTAAGTTGAGTATTTCGAGAAAGGAATCGGGACTAACGTCTAGTTAAATTCGAAACATGTCTCTTATTAGTTGTGGGCGTGTTTCTTTGCCGGTAATGTGGTTGAGTGGCTGTGATTGTGGTTGTGGTTGTTTCTTGTGGCTGGTGGATTGTTTATCTGTGGGGTGCGTGTCGTGTGATTAGATAGTGTATCGGGTATATTAGTGGCTGGCGCTGTCAGAGATGCGCCTGTTAGTGGACTGAGCTAGAATCTCTAGGTGTGTGTGTGTGTGTATCTGAATATTTGACGAAAGACATGACGTAACACAAGAGTGTAAGACATTTACGCAATTTCTAACTACGCATAGAGATTAGAGAGCTTTGGCTTCTTTATTGATACTACTTATGAGTGGGTGGAAGGGAAAGAGAAGGGGGTCTGTGTCAAATAAGAGACGCTTCCATCGGGTCTGCAGTCGACATTTTAATAATTAATCTTTCAAAATCATGAATGGACAAAACGCTTTGCTCGACATTGTGTTGTTGTTCGTTTCGCTGTCTGTGTTTTGATTGTTTTTTTTTTTTTTGAAATTGGAGTAGTATATAACGATGAGTACAAAAAGAGAAAGTTGGAAAGAGTACACATAAAATGTAGTAGTATATGGCGCTATAGTAGGTCAATGAGAGTACGTACTAGCATTTTACAAAGAAATTCAATGCATAATAACTTTCGATTCAAACGAGCTAGAAATTACGATTAATTATACTAATAGGAACCAAATAGAATCAAATCAAATTTAAGTCAACTTATATGGGAGGCCATCAAATAACTGTAAATAACTCAAGCAAGACGAGTTCATAGAGTAATTTTCTAATATATGGACTCGTACACAAGTCGAATTGTTTGCAATTATTTTGATGTCATCTATAAATCAATGCATAATAATAGAAAAACACATAAACAATTTCAATACTAAACGGTAGTTTTTGATTTTTTTTATTTATTGTAAATATTTAATGTAATTTACTAAGAACTGCAAATTGCATTTTGTTTTGGGTTTGTCGAGAGGGGCGGAGGATAGCGGATTATCTATTTTGCATTTTGAAGTGGCCAAATGTCAAAATGTTTTGACAGCAACGAGTGCAATTTCAATTTCAATGCCAGCAATAGCAGATTATCGAGAGAGAAAGAGAGGGTGACAAATATATATAGGCGGCATAGGAATTCTGATTGCCACATTAGGTCACAGTTCCTTACATTTGTATTTGTATTAAATGAGTATGTGTGTGTGTACGTGTGTGTGTGTGTGTGAACACTGACAGTTGACTTGGCAGTAGAAGTAGGACAGGAAGTGAGGGGGCCAACTGCAGCTGACACAGCATTAAACATTGGGAAACCTTTTAAACAATTGACAAAATTGCTTTTCTGGTTTATTTAACGTTTCGCCCGACTACACACACACGCACCCAAATGAGGCTGCCATTTATATGTGTGAGTGTGTGTGTGCGTGTGTGACTATGTGATGTGTAATATGTGTGGCACAAATTAGCTGTGTCCAGATCTACCATAGTAGGCCACTGTACGCAACCACGCATTTCTCTTTACTTTAGCCCCAATACGAGCAGAACAAGTAAATGAAGATAATTTTGCATGGTTTGAAGGTGGGGAAGGGGTTGGTGGTGGTAGAGGTGGGTCTTCAATTTTCTTGGCTGGGAATAGGGGTAGATTATTATTGAATTTGGGTTATGTAAATGATATGCTACAGTAAATATATAGATAATATATAAGATTGTAGGAAAACATACACAGGTACAAGTACTGGGAAAACCATTACGTAAAGGAAATATAAAAAATGAAAGTCAGAGTATTACGTATGATTGTAAATTAGATATACATATATAAAAAGAGATATCATAACAGAAAATGAAGTCAAACAAAGATAAGACGATATAAGGTGCTTTCATTTAGCAGCTTTCAAGCACTCGGGCAGTACAAACTACGTTGAAGGATATATATAAAGAGCAAGAGAGAGAATCAGAGTTGGACATAGACAAAGATAGAGAGAAAGAGAGAGAGAGAGAGAGTGAGAAGGGAGAACCTACATACTTATATACACTATGGCCAAAATCAATTGCAATTTAAGTGGTCTCCGATAGAATGTCAAACTTCGGGAAAGTTAATTAAATTTGATTTTAGGCTTTTTACTTAGGCAGGTATCGGTTTGGGGTCATGTGGAGCGCGGGAAGAACTGGGTACAACTTACTACTTGATATGATTTTGTATGCATGATGTATAGAATTTACTTTGTTTACTTTTAATTAAATTTACTTAATCTTTTGCTTAATTATATTTTTGTCGATTGAATAGAATGCATTGGAGATGTTTGAAACAATAAGCTGATTGTACGTGTTCGGGTTGTGCGAATTTTGGAACTGCTACCACTGCTGCTCAGTCATGATTGAGGGGGGTTGTTTGGGGAGGTTGAAAGTAAAATATGATATCGCAATACGCATAATACTCAAGTTGAGCGCAGCTTGAAGACGCAATTTGGCTAGTTCGCTATACACTGACTATGTTAGGTACAACTAAATGTAAAATATTCGTTTTGTACTAAAAAAAAAAGATAAAGAAAGACGAAAATTACAACTAGAAGCACAGCCCGTGCTCAACATGTGAGCATTAAACAGATTTACATAAGCGTTTGCCTAAGGGTAAAAACTCACTACGATTTATCAAAAGCAAAAACAATATATATTGATGAAAAGCGACAATAAAAAACAAAACAACAGCACATTGTTTATTCTTGTACAGGCGTAAATTTGAATTAACTTCCCTGTAGTTTTTGTTTTATCCACTTGAATTACAAAACATGGCGATTTTAAGAGACAAAACACAAATGTGGACTGGAAATATGGCAACAAAAATTGGAGAGTAAAATAAAAAGACAAAAAAAGAACGAACATGTGTGAAAAAGTCAATAAACACATGCGGCAAAAAGTTCGGGATAAAAACTAAGGACGAGTATCATAGGTATATTTGCAAGACATTTGATATTCGACTTAATTAACTATTTACTATACAAGACAATATATGTACATATAAAACGTTGAATAATTGGATGGTAAAATGAAAAAACATTCAATTTATTTGACATTTTATTTTAAATTGGAGGTGTGCAAACGCCATGTGGGCATAAACTTTAAATTGGTTTTTGAGAGGTGTATTTACGTGTGGATTTGTTTGTGTGCAGGTGCAAGGGGTGAACTTTAATACAAAATGAGCAAGGGCCAAAGTAACGCACCGTCTTGCACTACAAAACTAGCTCTCTAAATATTTGATCAGGTTTCTTGCAATTGGTTGATTGGGTTTACGGTTGGGTGTGTTAGTTGTCGGTTTGTTTGTGGTTTTCAGAATTTGGTATTCCATTTCTAGTATTTTCTTTTTTTATTCGTGTGTCTTAGGGGTTGGAGTGCGCTGACTTTGTTCGAGCTATTAAAAAACAAACAAAATTTGATACAAACTGGCTATAGAATTCAATAAACCTGACTACATTCTAAACTAGGCATTAAAATGTAGCAAATTTGGTACGTTAATATTACAAGATTTTTTTTTTAATTTCTTAGATATATATTTGTTTCTATCTTTCGGTTACGGTTCGGCAAAAACTAAAAATGTATTTTAAATGGCGAAATTTTGGAACTTCTGACTGAATGCTTGTCGGAGTGTTATATTTACATTTATTTTGAATATTAGTTTTAGACATTGAAGCACCGTTTACGTTAGGAGTATTTATGTTTTTATGTGTGTGTGTCTGTGTGTGTGTGTTATATAGGTAGTTTTTATGTATTTGTTGAGGCGGATTCAATTGGAGGTACTTAGTAGTTGAAGAAGCAAATAGACCAATAGTTACAACAGTCAATGACAAAGATAAGATAAGGTAAGATACGTTAAAATACAACAATAAGTTAAAGAAATTTCGATATGCAATAGACAACAAGACATCAAAAACGAGTATCGAGTACGTACGATTATATATACGATAGATGGATAGTATATATATATCGTGCCGGAAAGAAACACAAAAGATAACATAAAAGGGTACACAATAAAACATCGAGTTGAATTTTGTTTGGGTTTTTGGATTTGCGTGTTTCGTAAACAAAATATGTAAAATTTGTTGTAGTTTGGTATTTTTGTTATTAATTTTGTACACGGCAAATGTTTGTCTTGTGAGCGCGTTTTCCTTGCCATCAGTTTGGGTATTTGTTGTATTGGTATTTTGTATTGGTTCATTGGAATAGTCCCTTTCAACGTGGGTATAATAACTGAGTAGATTTGAGTATTTCGAAATACCACTCTTTACACTTTACTGTCATTTGTTTTGGTTCTCATATTTATCTTTTTCGTATAAAAAAGGATCGGTTTAGGCGGAGTATTAAAAATAAATAAAAACATACAAAACTAAAAAGTTATTTTTCTCTTCTAACTTGGTTAGTACTTGAAGAAAAATGTAAATAAAAAGTATAAGAGAACAACTGGCAAAGAGCTCTGGAAATTTTTCATTACCTTTATAAAAGTGACAAAATCATAAATTGTGTTAAGTTTTTTTTTGCTTAACTCTAATTTAAAAATTGTATTGGCTTTTATCATAAATATAATAAATTCTTTTGAATTTGGATAAGAAAAGAAAATAATAACGTATATAAATGAAACATATAAAAATTATTTTTTCCTTAATACTAATTTGGGATCACATCTAATATTGAGATGGATTTTACTTTGACTTTTTAAACAATTTAACATTTTCTTAATTTTTTTTATTTTAACACTGATTTTTTTTTCAAAAGGAGGTTTTCCTTTTGTTTTTCTTTGTAAAGCCAATACCAATTATTGAATAGATTTGTTTTTAGTAAAAAAAAGTAAAATTAAATAAAAATATCTAACAATTTCTTGAATTTCCTTTCTTGTTAGAAAAAAACAAAAAATAAATAATGTAAATAAAAAAACTTAAAATCGAATGAAAAATTATTGGAGATGCACCCAAATATGTTGTAATTATTTCCATTTTCGGTCATTGGTAAAGCTAAAGCTAACTGAAATCGAGACAAAGGCAAATTATCGGCTTTAATGTACAAGCTGAAGCCAAACTGTGTGTGGATGTGTCGATATATTTATAGATGTGTAGGTGAGCTAAAGCCAGAGTCTTGATCACGGGTAATTATGGTACAAGAGCGGGCGGGGCGGGGCGTGGCAGCTGAGAGCACAGCGGATTCGCAGCGCCAGCGAGCGGCGTCTGAAGAGTTGCGGATACTGTGCTGCCAGGCCAAGCTCAATGGGGTCCTTGATACACTTAGATCGATTTCTAAATTGCACCCTCTATGGAAAATGGAAATGTATTACAACACGGCTTTGGCCGCTTCTCCCCAGAGTTCTTTCTCTTTACAATATTTTCGAGGATTTCTACAGCACACCTGCCGCCTGGTCATATCGCTTATTGCCCATTCCCAAACATTGTTACAGGGGTTTTTGTTTAGGAGTAAGAAGACATTAGAGATAAACAGAAAGATATTACTTCACCATCATCATCAACAATTAAGAGATTAAAATATATAATATGTATATATCTATATATATAGATATAAATATATATATAGAGATAAATAAGTTTGTATGTATTTATAGGTAAATGTAAATTTTTCATATACTGTGTGTGATTAAAAAAAGTTAGATTAGAAAACGATTAGTATACAATTTGGTTGTATTTTCCATTTAGCACTTGATGTGCGATTGCTAATTAATAATAATGACAAAGTCGGTGTCGGTGTCACGGCGTCGCGTGGTTAGTGACAGATACTTAGGACAGAGTATTACGGAAAAAAAACAAATAATCTGTGATACTATAAAAAGACTAAAAGGTGGGAGAGATTTACAGGTTGTTAAGTGTAACGAAAAATATATAAACAATATAACAAAATATGCGGCATACTCGGCGGAACCGTCAATGGAACACTTTGAGAGTCCTTAAATAACAAGAACGAGAACGAGTACGAGTACGAGAACCTGAACTGAATGGCAGTCCTGTACGAGAGTGTCCTGTACTTTGTTAGCTGCCCTTGAATGTGACGCTGTTTTGGGCACAACACAAAAGCAATCGAATACACTGAGCGAAAGTTAATGTTGGCATAGAAATTTAATATATTGAATATTTGTATATTAATGTAAAGTTTTATGGATACATCGCATTTAAATATAGGTTTTATACAGTGTCACAGTCACAACATTGAACTGGCGCCAAGCGCAGGGCACATACAAAAACTGCTTCTCAAAAATAAATATGCTTCAATCTGGGGCTGACTTATGTACAGCGGCGGCAGCGGGAAGAGCAGCAAAGCTGGCTTAACTCGCAGTTAAATAATGAAGGAAGCTAAATTTATCGATAGGCAAGTATCGATATGCTGAACACTGCAGCTTGAAGTATTGATAGAAATAGTTGCTTAGATTTATTTTTTAGCTTGTTTTCTGTAAGCATTTTTCAAACGCAAAGCAATTCGGCAATTGGCGGCTCTAAAGAGTCTTAAGATATGTATATATGTTATATATATAAGAGTGATTGTGATATATATGTATATATTTAGGCAATTTATGGTACAGCATATATATATATTTTTTGTATTTTATTTTATTTTTTTTTTTTTGAGGGGAGTTTGATTTTTCTTGTTATTTTTACACTATTTTCGTTTTGCTTGGCAGTGAATTTTATATTACAGAGTGTTGCAAATGCCGCGCTAGATGCAATACGATAGTGTAAAAATAATAATATTATGATGTAGATAACTAAGACTGGCACAGAAAAAACAAAAAGAATCAAACAGAAACGAACTGAGGTATATAAACTCGACAAAACTGTAACTGAAACTTAGGATCATAAACTGAAGTTAATGGAGGAGAAAGGGAAGAAATATGTTTTTATTACTAATTTTTTTTCTCTTACGCTGGACACTTGACATTGACACACACGGATAACGGATACGGATACAGATATAGTTATGTAGTTAGATAAGTAAAACACATTTAGGTAAGGAGCTTGAGTTGAGCTGGCAACTGATTGGACTTACCCGAGCCGCGAAGCTGGTGTTGGGCTTTTCGAGCAGTTCCCAGAGATACTTTTGGTACTCGGCGCATTTACCTTCGCCGAACTCCTCCTCGTCCCGCTGCCGCAGCGATTCGGCCTCCTTGCGCATCTCCTCGTGCACGTTCTCCTTGCGCTGATGGTACTTGTGCTGGCAACACGACTCCAGATACAGTTCGTCAACGCCCCAATACTCCAGATCATCACTAAACGCAAGCACGCACATCTCATCCACAATGTGCAGTTTCCCGGTGCGATAGAAATTTAGGATTGAGCTAAAGCTCTTCGGATGACGGTCGAAGAAGTATTCGTTGTCGACCAGCGAGTAATCATCGCACAGCTCTATGATGGCCTCGTGGGTGGTGCACTCCCTCAGCCTGCCCAGCCGCGTGTGCGGCAGCCGTTCCAGTGTGCGCCACAGCACCTCGTGCTTCACGCCGCCAACATTGATGGAGACGCGGCTGTTCATTTGCTTCGATTGTGCTATCATGAACGGCTCCGGCGGCGGTATGGAGGACATGGATCTGGAATGTGTCCGCTGCAGTGCGCCGGTTGTATTGCTTTGGCTAATGCCAGCATTTGAGCTGCCGCCACCGGGCGGCAGCATAACAACTCCGACACCAACGCCAACACCACCCACACCACCACCAGCTCCACCGCCGCCGCCGCCGGTGCCACCGCCGAGGCTGCCAGTGGGGCCGCCAATGCTGCCACCACCAATGCCGCTGCCGGCTCCCCCACCACCGCCTGACCCGCCACTGAGTGCCATTTGCTGCTGCTGTGCAAGAGTCTGCTGGGAAGTTGTGGGATTTGAATGCGTTGGTGATGTAACTGGGAATGGAGCGTAACGAACTTCCTTGCCAATGGCCCCGGTGCTGCCACTGACAGCGCCAGCTGCGATCTGTGCCGCTCCGCCGTGGCTGACTCCAGCAGCAGCTCCCAGGCCGAGAGCAGCAGCTGTTGTGTGCGTTGCTGCTGCTGCGGCGGATGGGCCAGCAATGCCGCCGCCATCAGCATAATCCATGTGGCGATTGTTGAGGATAACAGCGCCGCCGGCAGCAGCTGCGCTGCCGTTATAAGCAACGCCGCCAGCTGCTGTGACAGTTCCGCCGACGCAACCATATGAACTAGCTCCACCGGTTCCCATCGCTCTCTCCCAATCGACATTACCGCTTGTATCGTAATAGGGCTGATTATCGCCGCCGTCGGCTGCGCCCGCAAGTTGCAGTCCACGCGCAGCTGCCTCGTTGTGCTGATAGAACAGCTCCTGTTGCTGTTGCTGAAGTTTCTGTTGCTGTTGCTGTTGCTTTGACTGTTGTTGCTGTTGTTGACTTTGTTGTTGCTGTTGCTGTTGCTGTTGTTGGCTAGCAGCCTGTCCACCATGCAATTGCCCGACCATTTGTAACACTCCATTATTGTTTTGAAGCGGTGTTGTTTCACCCGTTGCCCAGCGTACCGCCTCACGGTCCCTGTCGCGTTCGCCGACCATAAGTCTGCTGCAGATGCCAATTGCCAGATGACAGATGACAGATAACAGATAACACAAAATTGATTATAGCTAAATAATTTATGCAACTGCACTTACCGCTACATCGCGTCAATTGTTGTCATTACAGCCACCACCGTCGTTCCGCCGTTGTCCTCTCGGTGTCCTTTGATTTAATTGGGCCTCGTTTTGTGGTTTCTCGCGTTTTCTTCTTGTTGCACAACCGATTTCAATTTCCCGTATCTCGAGATCTATAAATTCAGCAATTGGGCAGCGATTGCAGCCCGACGCTGGCCAAGATTCTGGCACGCTTTGGCTCGCTTTAGCTTCGACTGCTCCGCGCTGTGTGTCTGTGTGAGTTGCTGGCAGCTTTCCTTCATGTCTTTGTGTGTGGCGTTGTTGTTTATGCTGGTTGCTGGTCGTTGTTGTTGTTGTTTTTGTTGTTGCTGTTGTTGCAGTAGGTGTAGTTGTTGTTGCAGTTGTTGCGTGTCTAGGCTACGATCACAGTTTATTTCTAGGTTTTGGGCTTAATTGGGTTTTACTTCGAACTGCGGCTGGCTTAGGCGAATATTGGCAGCATTTGTGGGGCTCTAATACGCTACGTGTTTGGTAGATAGCTGCAATTAGATAATACGAGAAATGCGGTCAGCAAATATATTATAATACAGTTACAGTTAACGCTCGTCGCGCCTGCAAATCAATAGCTGTTGATAGCTGATAAGATAACCGACGATAAGCATCGCGGGGCAGTGCAATTTTTAAAGCATACTTTTTGGGGCCGCATTGCCAAAGGCCTGCAATTGTAGTACAATTACGCACACACAAACACGCAGTTCTATGCGAGCACTAGTAACGAGGTCAGCGCGTTGGTCCCTTATTTATTATGGTTAATTTGCACACGCCGAAGGCTGCGCACAAATTTTGCATTTAAATGCCGCTTCGATTGCTAAACTCCGCAATTTGCAAACACACACGCACACAAATTTACGTAATGGCTCGGAAAATATGTGCTGGCTATTTTGGGTTTGGGCAAATGCGAGTTTTTCAATTGTTTTTTTTTTTTTTTTTTGGCTTGGCCTTTGCCTAATTCTCAATTTCTGCCGCATTGCAATCAAATTTGAATTTTTATGCCAAACGGAAATGCATTGTAATAAGCGTAAGGGCTGTGTTTTTGTGAGTTATGCAGTTATGCCAATCGTCCATAAAATGTTAATTAACTGCTCACAGCCCTAGATAAATACCATACCGCATTGACCCTGGGTGCTTCGTTATTGCCATTTTAAGTCAGTCAAGTGAGCGCAACGTTTAATCAAACTTGTCCGGCGCACTTATTTTAAACCCTTGCGCCGAGTATTTAAATTTTGTCGCGAAACATGTAACATATGGAATAAGACGTCAAACTAAATTTGCGAGAAAAAATTCAAGTTTAATAAAAACAAATAGTAAATTTATGCGACTACGCAATTTTGGTACACAGTGAAAAATCAACAGAAATGTTGTTTTTTTAAAGTAAATTTAAAGTCTCAAATATCCGCGGGACAGGTAAACTTTTATACTCGCTACGTAACGGCTAACATGCGGACCTAGCGGTCTAATTTGTTTCGCACAACTCTCAAATCAATGTTACATTAGGTTAGGTTATTAGATAACTTGACGAAAATGTTGTCATCTGAAACATTAAACGGTTGGTGTCGATGTATAACACGCAGCTTAGGTGTTGATTGTCATCACGCAGAGGCAATTTTTTTTTTACTCGTTTATTTTTAGCAAAGGTCAATTTCAAGCTCAATCATAAGTAATATAGAATTCGAAGCGTTTTGTTTTTAAGCTTTCATAAACACTGCGTTCTTGAATAGACTAAATTTATGAGTTATATAAATTTTAATAATATATGATTTTTGATTAAGTACAAAATGGAGTAAATCGTTCACATTGAAAGTACAAAATTCCGAAGATTAACTTATGTATTAAAGTAATATGGTTACAAATGCTTGGCATTAATAAAGCGACTTTGAGAAAACTAATTTTGTTTTTAAGTGAAGAAGATTTGACTTTTACTAATTTGAATGTATAATTTTTGTTTTTTCTTCAGATTGTAGGAGATATAGATATAATTTTTGGGAGTAAGCGTAAAAAATATATTTTGTATATTGCTTTTTAGGCAACTGAACAACACATATATAGGATCGAATTTCAGGTTTTGGTTTTGATATCTTAGCCACAAATAAGTTTGATAGTCTGTAACCTTAGTCAACTGTTTGTACCAAATAATTGCTTTCGAATTTAATAATTTAAAACCTTAAATTTCTTAAAAATAAATTATAAGCAGGGTATTCGTGACATGCTCGCATGTTTGAATCGTTCACTTTTTATTCAGTGAGACCTGCCTAAGGCACCTGTCACTCTCAAGAGTATTTCATTTGGACTTGCCACACATGGCTGGCGTGCAAGGACGAAATTATTGTTATAAATATGTTATGTAAGTATGGTAAATTATATAGTTTTGCTTAGATTTGGTCCGGTTAAATTGTTATTTATAATCAGGGGTCGGTTGTTATAAATGGTAATGACAAAGCGCGCGCATTTTGGACAACATTCTTGCCATATTTTGCATTTAGATTATTGTTTCAGTCGCGTGCTCTCTTATTTAATGCAATTATTTGTGGCGCAAAATGAAAATAAACTGCATGCAATTTGTATTGCGTTCAGCCGTATTGCAACATGCAACATGTTAGCTTCTGACCCGCCACTTGAGAATACAAGTGTGTGTGTGTGTGTGTGTCGGGTATAAGTTAAAGTTAAATGGCCAACTTCACCTTGGTACCTGTTGAATTGCCTTGAAAAGGCCGTCACGTTGCCCGACATCAAAAGTAAAAGTTAAATTGCAATTAATTTTATGCTATAATAAGGCGAGACCTTCCACTCGCATTGCTCGCTCTTAGCTCGCTGAGTAATTTTACTTGACAGCTCAGTTCTTGTCATAAAATGCGAGTAAATGGCGCTGGAATTTATGACAGCAACGCCCACACGAGGTAGAGAGAGAGAGAAAGAAAGAAAGAGAGAGAGAGAGAGAGTGTGGTGGGCACATAGGATAATAAATCTTAGACATAATTTGCCTACACGTATGTACAAATTACAAAATGAACACTTAATTGCCCATAAATAGTTTGATAATGCCCCCTGGGAGACATCTGATGTGCATATATGCATACATGTGTATGGGTGTACATTTGTGTATGTGTGGCAGTGTCTCAGGTTTCGGTCAGGGTCATTTCTTGTACACATCCCTAATGGAGCTGTATCAACAAAAACAACAAAAATAACCCCGTACGGACAGCTATTAAAATACTGCTTAGCAATTTTACGCTTAGCCAATTTGGATGACATAGCTGAAAATTGTTGCTTTGTTCCGGGGGGGTGATTAATGATTTCTTTGACTTGGGCACTAATTGAAAATGGCCATGAAATTGCCAAGCACACAAAAAATAAGCAATTAGCCAAAGGAAAAAGGAATAGAAAAGATGAAATATAAACTACAACAAAATAGTTGAAAAAAAGGAAAACTATGTAAAAAGTAGTGCAAGACATAGAAATATACTATTTAGTTTTCGGTTAGGAATTGCGAACAGCCAAACACAAAAACACTTTGTGATTTATGGAGGCTGAAGTGGGCGTGGCCACAATATTTCTTGCTTTAGAAGAGGTTGTCAGTAATGGACGTAGTTCAGAAACTGTTGAGTTTGGCTGGCTCCCCAAAAAATAAAGTGTTCAAATATTTAACACTTAATCTGATGCGGGTATACAAGAGTATATATGATTTTGAGCTTCAATAAATTATGTTCTTTCGGGTCATCTGACCGACAAAATTTACACAATACCAATATACCCTCTTTTATATTGCGAATAGAGTAAACAAAAATTTATTCTATTTTACATATTGAACAAAGAATGATTAGCAACAAATGATTATAATTTTAAAAAGAATTTAATATGTAAATATATCTTACAATTTTTGTTTAACTAATACATATATATCATTCAATAGTAAGAAAAATCCAACCATCTTCACTGAAAATTGTTCAAAGAGTAAGTCTTGCAGACGAACTAGTATGGACATTTAACATAGAGTATTGCTTCGTATAATACTTTAAGCGGAGCATATGATACTGGCAAAAAATGGTTATGCACAGGCAATTGATTGCCTCGAAAAGCGCCTTCTTCGGCCGTTTGCTGAATGCAATTGTGTTTATAAGCTAAGGAAATACATCCTTTCGACTTTGAATGCGGGATATAAGAAATGGTAAATATTTCAAGTGCCAAAATTCCACTTAGCTGCTAAAGGCGACGCCCAAGCTTTTGCATAGCTGAGGGGAATCAGACGCCTTGTGCAATAATAAGAACAACAGCAACAAGAAGAAGAACAAATACAATGCAAATATGCAGCTGAAACAATTGAAAAGCGTGTCAGTGTTGTTCGGCAAATGGAAAACATTTATTGCCGACTTTTAGACGTTGACTGAATTTATGGCGCCATTTTGTTTTGTTGGCCCGTGCTGCAAATATTTCACAAGTCAAGTGCATTTATATATTTAAGTGTCGTTGTTGTTGTTGCCATTGTGTTGGTCTTGGTGGCAAATGCGTCAGCGCTAACCTCAACACTTAAGTCAGTGCCTCTGGTCGTGTGCCTTGTTTCGCCTTCAACACACGCCCATCTCACCGCCCCGCCCCTTGGCAGCCAGGCACATCCGGTTACAGCCACATCCGCCGTCGCCGCCGCCTCGTTTGCCGCTGACCCTTGCCTGCCATTGGCGACTGCTCTAATTTAGTTAGCGGCCACGAGGAGAGTTCGACCAAATTTAGAAAGTCGCACACACGCTCACCCACCTATACATACAGTCTGTGTGTTAAACACACACTTTGAGGCATTTTGTACACTTTCCATTTTCAAAAAAAAAAAACAAAAACAAAAAACCAAAGTGAAGGAAAATTAAAGCGGGCTACTCCAATTTTTATTTGACTTTTGTTTTGGTTTTTGCGTGCGAGACCGACTTATTGGCCATTGGCATGCAAGCATCTTGACCAACTCGGGCCAACTTGGCCTTGGCTGATGGGCGGACTATGTGGGCGCATTCATCGTGTCTGCTAAGTGTGCGCTTAATGCCAGCTTACTCTCCATCTCTTTCGCTCCCTCTCTTGTTCCTCCCTTTTTTCCACTCTACCTTTTGTGTGCCGCAATTGTTGCACTCGGCAACTGTAGCATACTTTTTGCAAGGCCCCTCTGCGTGTTTAGCATTTTATTGAGTTACTCAGCGGTTTCTGCGGTTTTATGAGTTCCGTGACACAAGCCAGCGCCATGGCGTCATCTCTGCGTCTAACGCCGCGCAACAGTCTCAGGCTTTGACAGCTATTAACAAAATCAATAGCAAAACGCATGCATTTTTCATCAAGTTAAGTAGTTTGCATTCAAATTATATTTAATAATGAAATAAATATTGAAGGGATATTTTTCTAGAATTAAATGTCTACTCGAATAGAATATATTAAAACTTGACGCAGAATTTTGAAAGCTGCATAATTAAAATGGAAATTAAAATCGACGTCAAAGCGTATTAATCTTATATTCCGAAATCTTAATTTATTTGGCATATTTAGTATGTATTTGCTTCAATCGTGCACAGATTACATAAAAAACAACACTTTCCATAGTGTCATTAACCTTTTAATTCTGCGACGGGATTTCTGGCCAACTTACGCTTGTTGCTTCTTGGCCTCGGCAATGTAATTAATTCATTTTGTGGTCAAAATTTAAATGCGCCTTGGCGTATGCTAGGAAAATAAATGCGAGGCAACGGGACAACTGCGCAGTTTACGAATAAAACTAATGAAATATTCATAATTGACCTGTCTTGGCAGGCCATTGCCCGTTCATTGTTGTTTGCTGTCTGTTCAACGTTAACCATAATTCATATATGGATTATTGATTTTCGATTATGGCCATTGCTCTCTCGATGTATGTTGTCTGACTAACTGACTGTCTGTCTGTCTGTCTGTCCGTCTCGTTGTTGTCTTGTGCCAACCTGTTTGCTGTGCGTGTATGGCCTAATAAGTATTAGACACGCACCAACACACATATCGCTCGGATATATATTGCATAGTATACAATATTTATAATGCAGTTGAATTGCTTTTTGTTTCTCGCATTATTTGCTGTTGTTTTATTTATGTATCAACTGGCTGCTAAATGCGCAGTAAGTACATTAATCAAATGGCCTTCCATCGATCTTACGCCCCTCCCCCTCCCCCTCCCCCTGCCCTGTCTCAGTTCCCCTCGCGTGTGACACACCTGCAACATTTGATGTCGCATAAAATGTTTCAACTGCCAGCCGTTGATAATGATAAATGGCTCTCAACATGGCAGACCGAACCACACGAAATATTGTGTACCTCCTCCCCCCACCCCCTCACTTTTTTAGATACACATGTAAGTTCAATGCTGGCCAAGTAGATATGTTTATTTTTAGTCTGACCGCGTCTATTAATGTAAAGTGTATTTATTTATCTCCGATTGCGCTGCCGCTTTTCGGATATAAAATAAAAATAAATAATGATCTGACGCAGCGGCGGCAAATCACTTAAAATTCCATACGTCCCGCTGGCAATACCCGCAACACTATAAAGAAAGCCCAAAGATTAATTGGCAACTAAATATAGTTGCGCCTCGAATTAATTTATTTTTATTTTTCTGTTACCCCCGAACAGGTTGAGATTATTCGCGTGCCAGCTCACAATTAAAGTCAAGAAGTTAAACTAGTTATTGTTATTGCTAATGCAATGTTGTTGCTGCTGTTGTTGGCACGTGTCAAGCTGGACAGAAATATGCCAAAAGTTCAACTGAACTGTGCCAAAGTCTTCAGTTCCGCCGCTTTATATAAAAAATTGCAATTTAATTGAAAACTAATTAGCAATTAGCTGCATTAAAAACAGCGCACACTTAAATTTTCAGAGCATCTCTTTTTGTGCGCCATCAGTTTCTATTATTTTTTAAGTGCAAGTCCAAGTAAAATGTGTGTTCTGGGCTGGCGTTTGCAGCATATCATCAAAGATATATACTGCAAATAATAAATATGAACATATTTAAATATAAAATTTAATATACTTATTAAAAAGACTTAAAAATGTAAATAAATAAAGAAATATAAATAAAGGTGTTACAATTATTACAATTTATTTGTAATATTAAAAAATTGTAAGCTTAAATTTTAGCTTATTTAAAGCTTCAAGTTGCGACATATTCTTTTCCTCTTTCACATAAGTCTGCTATTTATTTTATTTGTTTTTTTCTTTTCTTTTGTAAATAGTTAATATGCAAATCCAGCATTCTTGCCTTGGGTATTTCACAGTCAGGATATGCCAAAAGAATTGCCCGCAGCATTCCAACTTGTTTTCGCCCATGCTTTTCATTTCTCCCCCATTTTTCGCCCATTTTTGTTTTCCTGCTGTGCGACGAACAAATTACGCCATTAATTTTTTCCGATTTCTGGCATGCGAATACGTTTGAATACATATTTGCAAAATTTAGCCGAAATTTTTGCTTTCGATGTGCAGGAATGCGGCACAAAGTAAATCTTTGAACTCATAAAAATCGATGAGCGCACGCAGCCAATTTGTTTACCCAGCAGATAGATACAAACAATCTGAACCAGTTAATGCCCAGCCCAACCAAGACGTCTTCGTTGTGATCTTTTGGCTGTGACGTCATCGTAACAGCTGAATATTGGGTACCTTTCTCTCTCTCTCTCTCTCTCTCTCCTTATCTCTTGTTTTGTGCTCATTTGACTTTGATGCGGCCGCCCTATATGCAAATGTATCAGGCGTGGATGTGGCCTGCTCTTAGCCTTCTGGCAATTGGCCAGTAATAGAAAGCAGCGACAACCGCAACTAGAAACAGTCGCAGAAATTGCCTAGTCAGGACTGAGATTTGACCTGGCTTGGGACTGTGATTCGCATATGGGTGAACGAGTTCCCAATGCGTGTGTTGCCGGCTGCAACCAAGCAGAATTCGTTTTTGCGGTTGTCGCTGGCGCCTGTCCGCGAAAAAGCGACATAAATTTGAACAAAGTCACTGATCTGGAAAACTAATGAAAGACGCAAAAACGCCTAAAGGAAGCAAGAAACTGACGCAAAACTGTCACAAGGGAACCACAATAAAATGTTTAAATGGGTTAAAAATAAATTTGTAATATGGAACAATATGGTTTGAATGTATGCTTTAATTCTTGTAAAATGTTTGTTGAGTCTTAGCTTTATTAATAAAAGTGTATATATATATATGCATATATTTTAATCCCTATATGCCAGCCCTTTAGTCTCAACAGCTTAGTTTTAAATTAATGAATTTCAGTGGAGCTCATTGCACGCAATATAGCAACAGGAAATTGAAAACCAAATCAAACTCAAATCCAATTTTGCTTAAAACACATATCACGTATACGCAGCGTATACTACGCAGGAACGTGTACCCAAACACACACAGAAAATACACAAGCGTACGCACACACACGCCTGAGTACAGCTACTGAAACATGGAACATGCGGCAAGTGACGCAAAAAGTGTTGCGCATATTTCGGGGATTTAATTTCCTGCAACGGCCTTGAGACAACAAATTGAAATTCATAACAATAATGACGAGGGACAACAACCCAAAAACGGTTGACTAACTGCCGTTAAAGGAGACCGACAGGGCTACCTGCTACCAGTGTTTGGACTGATATTTCGTTTCTCTGCTGGTCTCAGTGCGTAGCCTTTGTCAGTTTCATTAAATGGAAAACAAATGAGCTTTCAAATTTGTTGATTTTGGGCAAAAAAGAAAAATGATGTGAAAAGGATTTAAAAACATAATTTTTTATTATTTCTGCATTTTTCAGTTTTTCAAGAATCAAAGAAGCTTGATTTCAAATATTATATATATCTTGCATTTATATACAGATCATTGTTTAAATATTAAATGTAAAAAATGTAATACTTTTTTCACGTAATCAAAAATCAATGTGTCTCAAGAGTAGTTGTGCTCAGAGTAGTTGGAGATTTGTATGCGCTTGCCTAATTGAATATTAAAATATTATATGTGTACGTGTGTGTGTGTGTGTGAGAGAGAGTGTAGGTGTGCTGCTAATTTGCATGTAAATGAAGATAAGTAGATTTACATATATCTGAGGAAGGCAGCTGAATGGCAGGATAACTCACAGCAAGTGGCCTTCAAGTATATATAAGGGCTGTGCATATTTTTAGTTACTTTATTCGAAACAAAAAAAAAATGAAAAATAAATGTAAATCCATTTCACGAAATTGTAAAAAATTCAAATGCGATTAGTGCAGATTTTGTTTTGTTCCACTTACGACACAAATATAGATACTCATAAGCGCACAGTAGCCAAGTCTTTGGATGGATGGGATTTTGAAAGTGGATACGTTTTTACTTTTGGCTAACTGGCAAGAGCAATCGTAAAATAAATATAACAACAATAGCGTCAAACGAAAGGGGAAGGAACAAGGACAACAATAACAACCAAATACAAACAACAAACAACAATAACAATAACAATAACAAGAACAACATCAACGCAGCAAACAAAAAGGAAAACGCCATAAAACCAAATAATAATAATTCCTACAGCGGTACGAATTCATCCCGCGCCCCACCCACTTTGTTATTTTGACCACTCATTTTTCTACTGTTTACTGCAATTTTCGTTGCTTCGTTGGCTTCTGTTGTTTTTGTACTTCTTTTGGCCGAGTTCTTCCAGTCAACACATTGACACTGAAAACGACGCCGACGCCGAGTCTCTTTCTCTCTTTTATTCTCTGTTTTGTAACTCTCTTTTTCTCTCCCTCTCGCTCTCTTTGCGCAAGTCCTTCCAGGACGCGTTTGCAAACACCTTTGTGGACCTACAGTTGATTTGTGTGAAAACCTGTCGATCTGATGGCTCTGATAACAAATTGACAAATGCCAAATCTTTTGGCATTTTGAGGTCAGCTTTTTGGCATTTTAAGGGGCAACTCTCGGCAATTCAAACAGCCCACAAAGAGCCGGAAACCAGCCAGCCCCGCACACAGAAACCCACTGGGCGGCATTGGTGCGGTGCTGGCCGTGCGCAGCTTTGGAGGCGAATGTGCGGCCAAAGCGTAAAGCTCAACCAGTGACGTCATCGACTGCGATACGTACACCTCGTAATGAGGTTGTTAGAAGTTGTACGACAGCGGACGACCTACTTTGGCCAGCAGCAACGAAGCCGCCTCGTGCGCATGGGAAGTTTTCGATACTGAATGAAAATTGGATACAGGATATAACGCGCCTTGCTCCCAATTGTTGTTGTAGCTGTTGTAGCTATTGTTGTTGTTGTTGCCGCTGCTATGTTCGTTCGTCAGTTTGTTCGTTTTGTGGCATGTTGCATGGTCCGTTCCACTGCCGCACAGCGGTGCGCCTGCACTCAAGTTCGTGTTGTGGTGTCGTTGTTGTTATTGTTGTTGGCATTTCGACAGTTGAAGGTGGTGCATTGACGAGGCCAGAATCTCTCAGCCAGCTTCCTCTTCACCACTTGATGCTGAGTGCCTTACAACGTTTTCGTTTCGCTGCCTGTTTCAGGGATGTGCACGTGCCGTGACATATCCTGCGACCGAATTCTACTAAAAATTGCACTATACCAAAAGAATGAAAAAACTCTTTATAAATGAAATATTTTTGATTAGGTTTCTTTTTCAAGAACATGCGAAAAGCAGTGAATTTAACGAGACTTGAACAGATATTTAACAAATAAATTATATACGTTAGGACTTTTAAGTGTATCATAATAACAAATTCATGGCTAAGCAGCGTATTTGAGTGACTCAAGTGCCGGACCCGTGCTCATCTTAAGTGCATCAGTTACTGCTGTGCGCTTGGGTAACTACAACAAGGACTTTGGTCTATGATGTGCCTTCCCCTTGGGCTTGCTGCACAGTCGTTTAACCGCAATGCGAGAGGCTTTCATTCTTTGTCTCTGTTTGTGCCCTTGTGCCCAGCCGCAGTCTCTGCTTCAGCCTCGTCCATGGTCTCGTGTTTTATCACCTATGCCCTTTAGGTGCGCATGGAAATTTCAGTCGGGCCTGGGCTCTGTCTAGTTTCTTGTTACATTAGAACGCACATAACTTCAAATTAGCACTGGACGCTACAACTGAAGGCCGTTTTCAGTGTACATGTGGCATGCGGCATGTAGCATGTGGCATGTAGCGTGTGTTGCAATCCTTCATTGTTATGTCCAGAGTTGATTGCGTTTCAAAGCCTCGACGACTGTTGGCAGCTCATTGGCTGGACTTGAGTTGGATTAATTATGCAACGATAACGGAGCAGATTATCTTTTATTAATTAGGCCAGATTTTGTGCGCTTTTCTTATTGTTTCTGCACACAAAAACCAATTTTATTTCTATGGCCAGAACTGTCATTTATTTATTATTATTATTTTTTTAATTTCGTTTATTGCTTTTGCCGCTCCTTGTTGTAGTTGTTGTGAGGTCAATTTGCTTTGTGAGTTCATTTCTATTATTTTCGTATCATTTCGCTTTCCATTTTGCTCTGCGCCTTTCTTATCTATTATTAATTTGCCCAACAACAATGATAATAACAACAACAGCAAATACAGCAATGAAAGCTTTGAGAATGATACAACTCAATGATTTTTATTGTATTGAATTCGAATTCTCACTTCCTGCCCCGTTGCGGCTTCGGCCCAAAAATGAAATATCTATTGCTATTTTTGGCATCAAGCCGAACCGCTCGGGGAGACAAGAACACTCGCAACAACAACAATAATAGCAATATCAATACTGACCCCAGTCAAATGGGGATTTTTTTTCACATTTTGTTATTATTATTCTTATTTGTTTTTGGTTTGCTCTTTTTGTTGTTGATTTTACACTTTGTTTTCTATTAAAAATGTTTTTAATTGATTTCTTTTTGTTTTGTTTGCTCGTCATTCATTTTAATTTTGAAGTGCCAAATGACGCCAGTTAGGGTAACGAAACGAACAAAAATAGTATAGTATATATCATAGCCTAATCAATCTAAATATTACCCATTTTTCGAGTATTTAAGTATTCTTCAAAAGTTAATTTCAGCACATTAAATAATTATTTGGCATTCTTGTAGTTAATTATTCATTTATATACATTCTAACTGGACATGACAGACCTACCTAATTGTCCCAGCATATATATACATATGTCTCTGACTATATTTTCGCACTCTATTTAGTTTCCAGTCGCTGCGTATGTGACATACAAAAACAACCCATTTTCTGGGCCAATTGCCAAAGTGAAAAGCCAAATTTTTTTCAATTTGTTCATTACCAACTGATGTTCGTCTGTTTGACAAGTCCACTGACAACATAAATGCGCCAACATTTAAATCCCTTAACGTCGCATTTTCTCGCTTTTCCGCTCTCGTCGTATCTTTGCCACCCGAGCAGTCACAATATTACCAAATGCGCTTGTTTTTGTATTTTTGAAGTGCCTTCAAATTAACGAGGCAGCGTTGTTTTGTTTGAGGAAGGAGATGTGGGGAGGGTAGCGGGCACTCACTGAAGACGTAGTCACATGCGAGGGAAATTTTGATGAAAATTTGCGCAAAACTTTTTCGCAACTTGCCGCCAAATGCAAATACAAAACAAACATGAAAAATTCAATTCATAACTATGATGTTCGATTTAATAATACCCTGTAAAATTATAGTTTATAGCTCACAAAAGCAAACAAGAATTTCAGAAATTCATTTGCTTCTGTTTTGTATACGCTTTGATGATTTTTTTACTTTTTTCCCTTATAGGGTATAATGCAAAACAAATTATTGTTGCTTTCTTTTTCGAATCAATCAAAACGGTACAGTTGAAACGCAACAATGTTATGGCATTGGCCTTACATATTGCTTGCAGCTTAAATTTGCTGCTGTACGTGTGAAAAATCAGAAATTGTGCTACATATTATCGTATTTTAAAGCCACATTGTAATAAATAAGCACGAAAGTTTTCAATGTTCGTGGAAAACTGTACAACAATGAAAACTTTTAGAAAATTCCCCCACTCAAGCGCAATCAAACGGTTATTATTCTTCATTGGAAATGCGAGTAAATGGAAACTCGAATGATTGTGTTTAGTCTTAGGAGCAGTTGTATCGAATACGAATATCGATTCTTATATATGGGTCAACTAATGACGAACTACAATAACAGCCACTACAAAGGAGCCAATTTAAGGACCATACAGTGAGGGGCAACAAGACACGCATTGCCCATCGTCCAATTACAATTACGATTACAATCACGTGCTCTGCGGCAGGAGAAGCCCATTCAAGGTCGCCGAGTGATTGCCTGGGCCTAAGTGATGGCTATATAAACTAATTGTGTATAAATTGATGGGAGCCAGGTATAAATTGTTTACACTTATGTTGCCTATTTTCAAATAAACAATAACAACATGAAGGAGAGCATGGAAAAGTGCGCACTTATCGCTAACGACAGGTGAAGAAGAGATGTAAGCGTAATGGGTAAGCCCGGTGGCCACAGCATTAGTGTATTCATTTTGTTGCTTGTTTCGAGTTGACTTCTCAAAGACCTTCGTAACACCCTTCAATAGTTCTCTGGCGCGAGTTCATGCGACAACGTCAAGGTGGCCTTTCAGTAATGAACCAAATTCTGTTTTATTTTTACATTTTTGGCTTAGTGCTTGCTACATTAACGGCCACGTCCGTGTAGGCAGCGATGCTTTATGGACCAGCTGACGGCTCGACGATGCTGACATTTCTGCTGTTTGTCTTTGTGAATGTGTGTACGTTGTTTGTGTGTGTGTGTGTCTGTGTGTGTGTGTGTGTGTGTGTGTAACGCCCACGCCCCAGCATTCCCCTTCTGCCCTCAGCGCTTCTTTTTGAAGTGCGCGTGCATTTCAGCGCAAGATTTTAATTGGCTTTCTGCGAGCATCAACAATTGTTTATGGCCAAGCGCTGTCGGCCTTTATCATAGGCCAACAGCTGATACACAAAATACAGCTTATAAACAGCATCAGGGTATATATAGCAATGTTTGTTGTTGCTGGGCCCACGCAGAGAAAGTTTAATGTGTTTTAAAAATGCTGTTGTGAGTGTATAATATATCTGAATCTTTTAACCTGTAAAGTTTTTGTTTTATTTTAGAACTACATAGAATTCTTAAAGTTGTCCGGTTGTTTATATTTGGCATCCGTTTCACATGCAAATATTAGGTGTTCGAGTGGCTGCCAAATTTATGAGAAATTTACCCATCGACAAACAATAAAAACGGTCATAAAAGCAATTTATTTTGTATTTATGAATTTTCAAAAGTTTACATTTAACATTTCTATCATGATTATCATTATAAACACTATTTTTATTAACAGTATTTTTTATTCATATTATTATTAACAACTTGTAATAAATTTATAAGGAATAATCCTTAGTAACACGCAAATTCTTTCGGAAAATTTTACAATTAAAAGTATTGTAAAATAAAATACAAAAATAATATGACAACGTGGCCTTAGGTTTAAAAACTAATTTGAAAAATTAAATCATTTAATATACTAAATAAAAGCTCAATTATTTGGATTTTTTTACGACATCCTCTACAATTTAAAATAAATAAGTTGATTTAAATTAATTTAGTTTTGACAGCAAATGAAATATGCTATACAAAAATATGCAACGAATATTTTATAAGAAATATGAATTCTTATTTATAAAAAGAAAAAATTACACAATCGCTCAAATGTTACAACATTAATTATTTATATGTGCTGTTCATATTTATTTTATGGATATTCGGTGCAGTTGACATTGGATGGGTAGGGCTTGGATGCATATTTGGGGGTCTAAAGAATGCGACATGCAGTGCAATTTTCAGCATTTGCATATGCATTGTCATGGCTTTTTAAATTAATTTAATGCACTTGGCTGTTTTAATTGCGCATTACCCGACAAACGGGCAATAAATTTGCGTAGCTGGAGCCATAAATGCCATTTTTACAGCCACTTTTTATTGGCCTGTAACGCGGCTCATGCTTATCCACATCTCCAGCACCGTCCTCAGCGTCGACCTCGCTGCATGCATCGCTCTTTGGTTGTTTTTTTTTGGTATTGTTTTGTCATTGCCTTTGCTTTTGTTTTTGTTTTTGATTTGTACATTTATTTTGCTTATGTTTGTTTTCTGTGTTTACGTTCGTTCGCCAATTGCCTTCGCCCATTATCCATGGGAATACAAGGGGCTAACACTGAGAGCGCCTGCATATGCATGTGAGAGAGGGGAACGGGATGGGGGCGTGGCTATGATACACAATCTGTGTGTGCAATGTATGCAAAAACATGAAACGCCCGACGGCTGCACAATGTGCAAAGTTTGTTAACGTACCAACAACAATGTGCGATACATAATTAAGTTTTAATGTTTACTCGGGCTCTAAGCTGTCAGCGCGAAGGATATCATTGCACAGGAATTACCATTTTTACCCTGTATAACAGTAAATATTTCACCTGAATAAGTTTAAACAAAGTTTAAATAAAATCTAGTTGATAGACTAAATATTTCATGTATAGAAATAGCACATTCATTTTAAAATTAAATTGAAAATTTAATGCTTATTAGCTTATTTTAATTTAATATATAGTTGAGCGGTTTAATTCTTGCACCTCAATAGCAGTTTAAAAAGGCGTCACATTTATGTAACTCTTAATGGTTTTAAATCAGAAATCAATAAAGCCGCAACAATGCCTAAAAGCACTGGCAGGTGTCACCAGCTGGGCGTCCATAAGCGTATTATGCTGGCAACTTCCCTACCCCACGCTCTTTACACGGCCTTTTCAGGCCAGACCCGATTCAAATTGCACTTGACAACTAGCTGCCATTATTTACGAGCTGGAAAACTAGCCCAAACACCAAGCGGCTTTAGGGGCAACCTCGACAATAACAAGAATGCCTCATAAAACTAATTTATGAACGGCATTTGGGGCACTCTTGAGGCTACCCTCGCATATTGCAGCTGCCGTTGACACTGCACTGAATTTATGTTGCTTGCATTGCGAATACGCAGCGTGGGCTAAAATTACCAACATGACACAATCAAAACGGAAATAAATTCGCATTCGTGCGGAAAGTGCGAATTGCCACGGAGCTGCCGACGTGGGCGATGTGCACGTGGAGGTGAATGCTGTGGTGGAGGCGGAGCAGAAAGCGTCGGCGCAGTCTTGAAATAAGTGCAGCTAATAAACATAATGACCTTCTGTGGCGTCTGCTCCAATGGAAGCTGCGGTGGCAGCCACAAAGTTAATGGCACAAAACTTTCCTCATTGGGGCATGTCCGAACGATGCCAACCAGCGTCTTATCAGCTGCTGCTGCTGCTGTTGCTGCTTCCCAGCGGCAGGCGCATTTTTAAATTGATGACGCCATGGCCAACAGCAAAAGCCACGGCAACAGCAACCACCACGCAGCAAGCCAACAACAATTGCCGACGTCGACTTTGGTGCACTTAGCTGCTTGCTCGCTTGGTTTATTATTGCGGGGTAGAAACTGGGAAATTGTGAAAATGTGAAAATTAGTTTTTCCTAGTTGGCAGGCGGCAAAATTAAATTTTTATCTGAAAATATATGAGGGGCAAAAACAAAAAAAAAAACAAAAAAATATTGCAACAATGAATATAATATTCGCGTACGTAAATTGTGTGCTGGCAAATCCGTAACCGATCTGAACATATGTACGCCATAAACAATTTTCATCGCGTTATGGAAATTAATACTAACAGTGTTTATGTATGTGTGTGTGTGTCTGTGTGTGTTATGTGTGTATATAAACAAATTCTACTCAAGACATTTGCTTGTTTATACTCAAGTGTTGGCGCCCGCCATTCAAGCGGCAACACAGTAACAATAATAACAACAACGGATTGAAGCACAAAAATGTGCTTCAAAGTAGATAAATAAACAATACGAATTACGCATACGCAGCGTTGACAACCGAAGCGCACAGGTCGCCATGAGACAAGCGCCGCAAGTATGCGAAACATATAAAAAATATTATAAATTTAAGTATATTAATAGATGATTGTTGTAAATAATTAAAAACAAAAATGAAGGCAACGTACACACGTACATCCCACATGAGTAAGAGTTTATTTTGGTGTGCAGCGCTTTCTGAATTTTGCTAAATTAAAAATAAAATTCAAGCACACACACACAGACAGACACACGCACACACATTGGGAGAGGGAGGAGTAAGTCCATGCTGCACTGCAGCCGCAGTTGCCGGCTATTTCAGTTGGCCCACATAGCAAAGAGCGCACGCAGCTTTGCGCATCATCTCTCTCTCTCTCTCTCTTGCTTTCGTTCCCTCTCTCTCTCTCTTCTCCTTGTCTCTCTTTGCATCTCAGAGGAGCACTGTGCTCATTGAAAACAAATTCTATTTTAAGGCGTTTGGGAAAACCACCTGATAAATAAATAAATGCAAATGCTCGCGTAGACACCCAGTCCCAGTAGCAGACCCAACCAAAACTCGACCAGACCCGGCTAAATTCTATTTGCCCCGATAATATATTATTTGTTTTGAGTTTAGAGAGAGCGCTGTTTGCCTACATATTTATTTAATAAATGCCTAAAATGTGTTAATCGCAGTAATTGCTTACACAGATGTTTTGCCTGCTACGGGATCAGCCACTTAGTTCTAGTATTTGCACCTAGCAAGGCATTAAACATTGTTGATATAGCATCGGCATCTTGATGCGATTATTTAAAAACAAACACAACAAAGAAACCATTTCCTGTCGGCTTACTTCTGCTAGAATTTCAATTAGAAGGAATTTATATTTATTATACCTCGAAAATTATTGGAAAAACAATTTCAATTTCTTAATAATTATTTGCCCAAATTACCCAAATTTTAAAAGAATTTCCCAATCAAATTAAGTTGAAAACATGTAGAAAAATGGACTTCAAAAAAATATGATTTTTTGTGCTTATTAGTTTTTAATAATAAATAATTATTTTAATAATAAATTTTTTATTTGTAAGTACTACTTCAAATTGGAACCTTTTTTAAGAAACAAATTTTATTATTATTATTTCTATTAATTATCTTCGAAAAATTCACTTTTAAGTGTTTTGAGTTTCATTTACTTAATAAAATACAACATATTTAATAATAATATTAAATTCTTATTCAATATTTCAATATTTCATATGATGTAATTTAAAGCAAGCTACAAGAAGCCCGCCCCTCAGACGGTTGAAAAAAAAGGTCCTTCGGCCATTTATTCAAAAAAAATTTTAATCAATTTTCCAAACTAAATAAATATTAGAGACATATCTGATTATATTCAAAGTTAATATTAAATAGTTTCAAATGCGATTTTTTAAAAGTTTCGAACACATTTTATTTATATTTTATTGAGTAGTCGACAAAAAAAACTTAAGCGAAAAAGAAGTTAAAGAATAAAAACCATAATTATATTACTGTTTGATCTATAAAAAGTGTTAAACTACTTTTACAAGCTCTATGTGAACTTCTGTTCAAGTTAACTGTAATGCCGATATTTGTTAATCTTATCTGATAGTCCCAATTGCATCAACTTTCCCAAAAAGTCAAACAACTTTTAATTTGCTGCTTCTAAAAAAAGAAGTCAAACAAGAAATGTTTTGTTTATAAACACAAATTGCTTGGCAAGAACTTTCAATTTGGGATCTGTGTGCTTGTTATTTACATATCCAAAGTGCCGTAAGTGCTCGTTGGGGATGTGTTGGGGTATGTGTATTTCTTAATTTGAAGTTGCTCGAAGTGTATCTGTCGGATGCAGATGCAAGCATAAATGCTCGCCTATAAGCGTCAGTTTATGCAACGCGTACAAAAAGGGGAATGGGGAGCAAGGAGTGGGGCATATATGAATAGTAATCTAAGTGCGCACAATGGCATGTGCCATTGTGAATGTCAAGATGTTGCCGGTCGACTGCCGCACTACAGTTGCACGCTCTGGGCCTGCTCTAAACGTGGCCAGAACAATAGGCTGCCAAGCTGAAACTTGCTGCCAGCAGGCAAGCGGAAACGAATGCATTCATGCATGACAGACACACACACATCCACACACATTCGCACACTCTCTTAATTGTTTTTCGCCTCTTGCTTGGCTGCACCCTTTGACAGAGTCCCCGCGCAGCGTAACGAGATAATCTCCAGCATTTGCTGCGCTAAGCTGTGTGAGATTGGGCCAGGTCTAGAGTGTCGCAGTCACGTTGCAGCCTCTCCAGAGACGGCAAAGTGCTGCCTACTTGCAGGCGCAAATTATACAAATTGTGAGTGACCATGTGGGAATAGGGCAGGCGTCATTCATATGCAAACTCGCATCATTTGCGACACGCTGCAGGCAGCAAATTAGAGACACGCTTGTAGCTCAATTCAATTACACTTTGGAGCACCCACACAAGAACACACACAACACAACCACACCCATTGACAAGCCATCGCCCACTGTGTCCTGGCCAGTCAGCTATGTCAACGCGCCGCTCTCAGCGCAGAGTCCTGCCGTGGGCTAATCGATACAAGGCTCGGCGGGTAGCCTGTTTGCAAATGTGCCACAAAATGCCGCAATTGTCAATCAATTGCATGGAAATTATGCCAGCCAGAAGCACGAGCCGTAGGTCTACGCCCACGCTGGTTTTCTGTTTGTTGATGTCGCCTGTCAGTGGCAGTCGCCAAAAAGGAATTGAAAAATCGACGCAGGATGTGCACAGACACACACACATATACCACTACTACCGAGTGGTTGTTTGCCAGCTGCAGCCTCGGCTCGAGTTGAGTAAACAAATTTGTGATAATCTCACTTGAGCGTAAAGTGCTCCATACTAGACCAAAAAAAGAGAAGAAGCAAAATAAAGGAAAACCACATACATCACGATGCTAAGTTGATGATAAAGACGTTGCTGATGTGATGAGTGTGATGAGTGTGATTATACAGCTAATGCTTAACATTTCAAGTGCGCTTATGACAACAGCAACATCTATATAAACACACACACACTCCGCATTTGAGCTGAGTTGAGCAAGTGACAGATTTATAAACATAAATAAAGTTTATGCGCAAGCTGTTTGCGAAATTTATAAAGTATGAAAAGATGTATCAAAATCGTACTATCATAAAATCCGAAGAAGTTCAGAAACTATAGAATCTATTTTTTCACATAAGAAACCACATATAAGTAGTAAATAGATTAGATTCTGCTAACAATTTTTTGTATTTATTTATGTTTATAAATATATTAATTTATTTTATAAATATGTTTCAAACTAAATTCAAATTTTATACAAATTTTTTAGAAAACTTACTCAAAGTCAAGAACTCAAGCAGGTTTATTCGCGAAATGCCAATATATTTTTTCATAATTAACCCAGGTATCAGCAAACTACGCACCATATATATATAAAAAATTAAAAAATGTTCTTTAGCCATAAAAACCAACGGTCAAACTAAAGCCTGGCTTACATAATTTAAAAAAGTTGCTTGCATCCATATTTTAAATGTTGCAACTTGTTTAAAAACTTTGGAAAATTCATTCGCTAAACAATCATTTTTAGCTGCGCATAAACCCCACAAAGGAGCTAAGCTCACAAATGTTTTCGTAAGCTGTTTAAAGTGAATTCCTTGACCCGCATTCAACTAACTCGTAGCGATGCCAACTAATACCCAGCAGTATTTGAGTAAATATAAAAAGCTGAGAAATTGCTGGACAAACGGCAATTAAAATAAATAAATCATAAGCTGAAATAAGTATATACAAATGCAGCAGCACTGAATTTATGAGCAGCGCGATTTATCTATTTTATTTATCTTTGTTCAAAATGCCAAACAAACAAATCATCAACAGCGCCGTGGATAGAACGAAATAAAAGAAATTCCGTTTAGACAAGCGGAAGTGTTTCATCATTAAAATGACTCAACAAAAGAATTTATGTGAGTTTGGGTAGCTCCGAATATATATTTTATACCTTGTGAAAGAAAGAGTGTATGGCTATAAATGAGTAGAGAAGTCAATTTTGAATTTTCTGGAATAGAGTTCCCTTGCAGAGCGTAAGCATAGGGTATCTCATAGTCGTGCTCATAGGATTCTCGAGTTGATGCTATTGATTTGGCTTAGCTCGCTCACATACCCAATGAACATAATTTCATAATTTTTACGACAATTGCTGTCAGAGGCCTTCAGTTTCATACGCCTTATGAAAGTACTCGCATTTCTGAGAGCCGACGCACATAAAAATTGATTTGTATATTTATGTATCTAATAAACTTTGCAATTTTATTGATTTGTTTGTGATTTCTGAGTGCTGGTTATGCGCTCTTTATGTTGATTTTTGAATGATTCGAAATGCGCTCAATGCGAGTAAATTTCAACTTGATTAGATTTTGTAATATCAAATGAGAACAGCTCCAAACAGCACTAAGGCAAATTGAAATTAACAAATGAGAAAACTTGCAAAAGTATTTTTGGCATTCAGTTGGGCTTATTTATAGCCCAGGCGTAAAGTGCACCCAAATGGGTAACAAAAGACAAGCCAAGTTTCTTTAGAAAATAAACAAACAGCAGACTTTGCCTGACTCTGCTCATTAAATAGTAAAGTCTCATTGGAATAAAAAAAAATAAAAATAAGGGACAAACTGGAAAGACATTGAGGGATGGCCGCATTATTGACGGTACAGGCATTATTAATTATTTGAGGAGCACTCCTTGCTGGCTAACAAGCGCACACAGCAGACCATCCACTGGTCAGGTGGGTAGTCCAGGAAGGAGGCAGCTGGTATCCGACTCTGTTTTCCGCTGCCTTCAGGCAAATAGTTATAATACACATACACACATATACAAGCCGAGTACTTGATATTCCCGGCCATCATGTTGTTGTTGGTGCAGGGCACACACGCTCCCTTTTGACTACGTGCAACCAGCGATCCAGTGGCGCCTTTCTTTTGCCTTGCGCTCGTTTTAGCATTTCAAGTGAAATGGCAAAATGGTAAAATGTTGCCATATGCTCACATTACTACGTACGTGTCTCATACTATAGATGGAAGTACAGTCCAACTTTGCCAACATGATGGAACGAACTTTTTTCCTAACATTAAAATACAATAAAACACACTCATTTTAAGTTTTAAAATGAGAAGTACTGAAATGTGTAGTGTTTTGACATAAATCTCACTTAAAGCTTACAGTTTTGATGTCTTTTAATCTGAGACTTGTATTTATCCAAGCAGCTGTCGCATTTCTGCGATTTTCCATAGTCAAGTCCACCTGTAGCTGGGCTTATGCACTTCCTTTTGACTGCAGCAGCTGTGACATAAATAAACAAATAGTGCCGCTTGCAACCAGAGCCAACGTCGCAGCCATTGTCGTTGCTTGCAGCAAAATGGAGCAACAAAGGACAAGCAGATAAAGCCACTGACATAAAGCCCTTGTGGCCATTACTGAGCCTGAGTCTGAGCCTGAGCAGCGTGGAGCGTGGAGCGAGAAGTATGGAGCGAGAAGCGAACAGCGAAGTTCAGTCACAGTTTTAACACGAAACTTAAAAGCGGGCGGGAGAATCGGTTGGGTCTGACCTCGTCTCGTGCACGTTTTGTCTTTTGCTTGTTTTACATTTTATTCGCCGCGTGCAAAAATTTTATTTTTCAATTTCCTTAGAAGCTTTGATCTGCGCCAGCATGACAACCAAACCAACCAAACCCTGTTTGCTCTCTACCTACCTACCTTCTCCGTCGCTGTGCTGGTGCGACAGTCCAAAGGATGTGGTCGTTTTTGCCTGGCACTGGAAAAGTTTGCGACAACTTCCGCCCGGCACCACCCGTTTTATGCTCGTGTGCAGCTGACAGTAACAAGTTCAACAAAAGCGCCAGCGCTTTTAACTTTATTAAGATATCACAAACATACGCATACGCCCAACAGCCAGCCAGATGCCACGCCCACCAGCCAGCAGGGCACGCTTCAACAGACTTTTCATATAATTCGCAGCAACGACAAGAAGAAGGGTTTCCCTTAATTGAATTTCAACGCCATTAAAAAAGAATTATGCCAGCCTGTTATGAGAGATGCGAACTCAGACTTGAAAGTTGCGTATTGCGAGCTGCTTACCACAGAGCTCTGTTTAGATGATTTTAATTATCAGTGTCATAATTATGAAGTTCCATTATCGTTGCTATACCTAATGCTGATGACGCTAATGGTGGCTGCTGCAGCCTTGGCGGTTCCGCTGCCTCCCCCCTCTGAATCCGCCCGAGCTGCTGGCAATTACTGTCAGGCCCATGGTGTAAAGTAAAGGGATAGAGGGGTAAAGGGGTGCAGGGAGTAAAGAGCAAGTGGCAACCGCAACTGCTCTGCAGTAGGTCGGGTTGGGTAGAAAGGGCAGGGGTCGCTGATGTTGATGACAGCTTGAGCTCTGGCAGATTGAAATCAGTCAAGCATAGCTATTATTATAACATATGTACTACAACCAAGTGCACTGAGAAAAATACCTACATTGTCTTGGTCAAAGTTGAACAGAAGTTTGGCAAGTGGAATGAAAAAACGTTGGGGTTTCTCAAGTTTATTGACAGAATATAAGACTCGATTAAAAAAGAAAAAACTTTACCCTAACTCTTTTAAACTCAACTTTGAACTTTTTCAAGAAAGATTTATTATGCTTATTATAAGAATATCTTTGCCTAATCATATTAAACATATTACACCGATCATCTTCGCGCCTCTCATCACATGTCACTTAACTTTCCAGGAACTTTGGCAACATTTACGAAATATATTTAATTATCTCTCTTCTGTTATTTTTAATTAAAACTTTTTTTGTTCTTTTTAATCTCGGCAAACGTTTTTGTTCGCAACTGTGGAAGTGGAAACTTTTAGCTTTGGCCCCGTTGGCTGTGGGTGTTCTCCAGCCCCGCCCATTTAGGCGACCTCCGTTCATCATCTCCCACCTAGTCTTTGTGGTTGCAGCTTGTCAACTTCCACAGCCACAGGCAATAGCCTTTCAACAATTTGCAGTGCATTTTGTGTGTTTCAAGTGCTGCTCTTTCAGCTACAATTACTAAACCGCACACACTCGCACACAGCTGGCCGAGAAGAGCAATTAGTTGCAAGTAGTTGCTATTGTTGCCACTCTATTTATTCAGTTTTTTTCTCGTTTTGCTTGGCTACCATTTAGCATAAATGCTTTGGTACTTACGCGTATATCAAAAAAGCAAAAACCGCCAAAGTGGCCAAATCAAATAGAACCGAAACACAACCGGAGATGGGGACAGGAAAGCACAGACGTAGAATGAGGCGAAGATTAAATTAAATAGATGACCGAATAACTTATCTTCTGACGAGATTAATTGTATTACGTATACGACGTGTGTTCTCGGCGTGAACAATTGGCACTCAATTTATTCAAATCTCCATTCTCGCACTCTCATTGCGTATACAGATATACGAATATGAATATGCATGTGAATTTAAAGCATTGTCATTAATAATACATAAGCCTGGCATATGGATTGGAAGGGGGCAGACGTACAAGTGGAAAAGTTGAGGCAAGGATAACAACAGCGGCTCCAGCAGTCTGTGACAGGACAAGCCCAAGACGCAGGGAATGTCAGCATGTCAGGGGGATTTGGGGAGGTGGAGGGGTAGGGAGGGCTGTCGCTCCAGTTGCCCAATTGAAAGAGAAATTTGTGGCGCGCTGCCTTTTCTTGGCAGCCATTTCGTGACCTGCCGGCGACAAACAAGCGCTAAAGGGGCACACGACGCGAAAGTTTTGACGGCTTCTGCCTGCCAGCCCCGCCCACACGCCTCCACATGGGCCCAATTGTGTTGTCCACACTTTAAGCCAGCGTCGACTCCGCCCACGTATACCATATTTTGGGCCCGATTGTGGCATGTGCACCTGCAGAATGCAGAATGCAGAATTTGCGAATGCAGAAAGCACTTTGCGGCTCATGTCAGCAGTGAGGACGCCGGGGACAATGGCGACGGGGAAGGGGAAGGGGAAGGGCAAGGGGGCAACGGTGACTATTGAACTCCCACGCGGAACGAGAACGTGGCATGTGTGCCAAGAACTCATCTAGAGGCCAGGAAAATACGAAACTGGGCTCGGAACTTGCACAGAGTCGTTGCCATTGATTTTTATCGCTGCCGCTTGTACATAAAAAAAAAATAAATGAAGAAAACACGGAAAACATGAAAATCAACAATAAATAAGAGGCATGAAATCCATGTCAAAAATACTAACTACCGAACTCCTAACTACCGTTCTAAATACACTAACCTTGGGCTGAAAGCCTGCGCGCTGCCATTTTAGGAAGTAGCAGATAGAAGACTCAAAATAAGATTTGATTATTTAGACATTTAGAAGCAACGCGGGATCTGGATTTGAATACTCGATTACAGATTTTGAATGAAAGTTTTATTTAGCCGACTGCCTCAGTCAGTTTGAAAGTTGTGTTGATAGTTTTAATAACATCCCAAAATAATAATAATAATATTAATAATAATTCTAACAAGTTAGAACATTGTGTAATCGACAATACTCGTTCACATAACAGTTGAAAATTGTATTAACTATTACTTTTATTTTAATTATTATTCGTTTTTGTATTTTTCACTTCGTGAAAGAGTATAAAAATCAACATTAAGCCCTATTCTGAGGGGGTAAAATTTTTTGTCAATAATCAATTAAAATTTTGACAAGTAAAGCTCTCAGATCCATAGCTCCCATATTTCAAACTTCCATAACTTTGTCAAAACTGAACCGATTTTCATGTTCAATGGCATTTTGGTCATGTTTTGTCATCTAAATTAGTTCTGCATTTAAAATATATGCATTTTTAAAAATAAATTATTTTTCATTTTTTTGTGAAAATATCAGGTACTCCCCTCTTATTCATTTGTGGGAGATATAGGCATATCCGATTTTTGAGGGCGGGGGCGCTGGGGGCGTTACAGTGAGCGTGGCCGGGCTACCAAGGTGACATCTTTCTGGTAGGTCGTCAGCTATCTACATACCAAATTTGGTGACTATAGCCTTAAAATTTTGGACTTTATCGATTTGCGATTTTAGGTGTTATCGCTTTGCCACGGCCGAAGTGGGCGCAGCCCAAAATCTTAACACTTTATCTGACGCGGGTACACACGAGTATATATTCAAAATTTCAAGTCTCTAGCTTCAATAGCGGCGAAAATAATTGCGTCCATACGGACAGCAAGACGGACATTGCACAAAACTAATATACTCTTTCACTTCGTGAACGAGTATAAAAACAATTTCATTAGTGTGAAGACTTTTGTTACATGTTTAATATATAGACCCTATTTTCGATATATCGAAAAAGAAATTACGTTGTTTTATTCTCCACTCAATCACATTTGTTATAATATACACACAATGAATTACATTTATCAATATGAAATCAAACCACTAAATCAAATCACTTAAATTAAAAAGGCACATTCCTTAATTCCGTACAGGGTATAAAACTGAAAGAGTGCACAACAGCAGCAAGAAACAAGAACTGAGTAAAGCAAAACAAGACAAAGAATGAATTTTTTGCAAACAACTAAATGCGCATTGAGTCGCGGAAACGAGTGCACATTGTGAATGTGGATATAACTCAATAGCCTGTAAGCCATGACAGGCAACTACATATCCATATAGTCCATACATACAGTTACTTGGTATATGGCATATCGTGTAGTGCTGGATCCTGTCGCTGTTTGTCATATGCACACTCGGCGCGCTGCCAAATATTGATTATGCCTTCAAAAAATGAATGGAAGTGCGCTTCGCTGAGCTTGGCTAAGTGTGTGAGGCAGTTGGTCAGAGGGGGACAGGACAGAGAAGGAGCTGCCAACGTATGCGCGTCATCAGGCAAAGGACATCCGGGATAACTTAAACTTAACTCAGCATTATAAGCAGTATATACCAAGCACGGCCACAAAATGTCAAGTGACCTGGCACAAGTGGAACAAACTTTGGCTTTAGACTGGCCCCAATGCAAGTTAACAACTTTAATGGGCCAAATAAGCAATGCCACACAGATACTAGGTGTCTGTATCGCAGCCGTCAGGATAATGGTTCAACCATCAACGAATGGCAAAAGTTTTCCTGTTTAATGTGTCACGACACTTAAGAATTATCCGCTAAAAAGTATTCTCAACTTTTCGCAGTGGATCATTACTTTAATGTGTCAATTTGAAGAGCTGAATAATCCACTGTCACTTATATTAGAAGACAACAAAATATGTGTGAATATAAAACTTAACTCTTGAGATTTGTGAAAATACTGCAATAAACAGAAGGTGACGTGAGAAATCCAGAAGATACTTTCAATTTAATTTCTGATCTTCTATGAGCAACTTTAAAAATTAATGTGAGATTATGTACTGATTAATCTTTATTTTAGTTGTTGTTTGTAGTAATACTGACTGAACTATAGGTAGCAATTAACCAAGTCCGTTAGGAGATGTCACTTAGAAATTATTTGAACTCTAGTAATAGAATTTATAAAATGTAACCTGGTGTCATTGGATTTCAAATGAAGATCAGCTTGGGCTGAATGGAGATTGATCAAAAGTATACAGCTGGCATACAACTGCTATACAAATGACATACAACTGGTATAAAGCTGATATAAAATTGGTATAAAACTGATATAATATACAGCTGACATACAACTGGTTATAAAACTGGCATACAACTCGTATGCAACCGATATACAAATGATATAAAACTTATATAAAAGTGGAAAGTGTTATAAAAACGTCATACAATTTATTAAAAACGAGTATAAAAATTGTTTAATACAAAAGCTGATAGCCCAATTTCTTGTTTCGGCCGAAATATATTCCAAGTCAAGCTAGTGCTTAGGTATATTTATAGGTTTCGTAACACTTGAGTGTCCCACACAATGCAACTACAAGCTAAAAGTACTCAGACACCCATTGGGGCTCGTAAATTCGAGCATTCACCTATTTACAGTGTGTAATGTGCTCAATGGGAACGTCCCAGTTTTTGGTCTAAATTGGTTAAGACACGTTTAGCCACGCCCTTAGCTGGCAATGAAATTGCCACGCCATTACAAGCCGAGCACTCATCCTGTCACATTTGTTTACACTTGTGCAGCTTTTTTGTTCTTGTTTTCTTTTATCACCTGCGAGCTGGTTGGGACTTTGAATTTGATGGCATTGATGGCCTCGCCCTCACTCAAATTGTCAACACTCATAAATTTAGACAACACTCCCGGTGCTTATCACTCCGCCAGAGAAGCCGCCTCTTCAGCTGATTGCTTATCAACCGCACGAATAGTCGGACAACGGGATGGCCAAAACCAGAACGGCTCTAATGCCAGTTGACAACTTCCAAATGTGTTTGCTCAGCTTGTGTAATTGTTATCGATAAAAAGCAGCAGACAAACAAACGAAAAAAGTTTATGGGGTGGCAATCCCCCAAACCCATTCCATTTCTGGACAATCAGCCACAAGGGGGAAGTACGTAAAGTACGCAAAGTACGTAAAGTAGCATGTCAAATAACTACGCTAATTGACTCATAAAAGGGGCCAATCGACGGCAGGGAATTGGTGCCAGAGCAAAGCAAGCAATATGCAAAGTTGCCTAAATTAGTCAAAATATCGATTGAATTAACATAATTCCATCGCTACAGCCCCATGTCAGATTACACATACGCCCCCTCCGCTCGTGAACGAGCCATGCTAAATATATGAAAAATATTATTCGAATATGCTTATGAACATTTGCAAGTCAAAGGCTGTAAAACAGTTAACCGTTAGGTACTTGACTCACCTGGCTAGGAGTACACGCACAGTTGTATATATATATATATATATATATATATATAGATATATATATATATGTATTTCGTTATGTATATATTGCAGGTATATAGGGTATAGGCTATAGTTAACAGTAAGAGTTTAAGAGTTGGAAACGTCGCTCGCTTTCCGCTTTGCTGGCTTTTAAGCCCACGCACAGAGAGGCATTTTCTTTGTAAGCTGCTGCGGCTTACATTTTCCGCTAGAAATTGCCACAGAATTTGTCACAGACACACGCGGTTTCTATGAGGCAGCGAATACAAATTCATTTTTATCTATATATATATTTTTTTATATATATATATATGTATAAATATACAGAACATGCTTCACTTGGCTCAATTATTGCACTACACACGCACACACCAGACCACAATTTTGCATTGAAAATTTCCCAAGAGCACCAGCAGCAGCAGCAGCAACAACAAATATGTAACAAAGGACATACATAAAGGAAACAAAGGCAAACAAACATTTGGAGTCAGAGGCAAATAAAAACTTATTCGGTTGTCATTTATGATAATGCGTATACGCCGTGCTGGTCACGGGTTTCTATGAAATTTACAGCAGTCGCAGCTCTGTTATTTCGTTATTTGTGTTCACGTTCGCGTCGTCCGTTTGTCTGCACGGCCGTACGCCTATCTGTCTACATATTGCTTGCCTACTCTGCTCCTATGTGTTCGTGTACGTGTGTATTCGTGTGCGTGCGTGTGTGTGTGTGTGTGTGTGTCTGTTGGTGCTAGCTTTGGTGTTGTTCTGGGTACACGCCTTACTTTCAAGGCACATTCATTCGCACATACAACACAGAATTATTTATTCCTTCATTTCTTTTTTTTTTGTGTGTGTTTCGGAATACTTTTTACACTTTTCTCTAAAAACACTTGCTGCACAATTTCTGAATTTAGCTGTTCCTCGTCATGGTTTTATTTATTTGTTGTTGTTTTCTATTTTGTTTAATTTTTTGTTTGAAGATTGCTTAATTATTTAGTTTTAATTTGCATTCACATGCTACGGTTCTTGGTTCTTCTTTCCGCTTTTCACAATTTCCAGCACAACACGCTCCAAAGTTTAGCCACGAACTGAGCCAGCCAAGGCGAAACTTCACATCAAGCAGCGAAAGCCCGAAAAACGAAACGACACACATACAACAAAAACAGCAACAACAACAACAAAAGTAAAATGAAAAAGGAAAAACCGAATCGAGAGGCTTCCTTTCCAATGCCTGCGTACAATCCTTTGTACGAGAACGAACCAGCAAGCACAAAACGTGCAGAATGTGTTATTTTGGAAGGCACTTCAATGTGTTGTTGCCTGGAAGTCTCTCTTGCTCTCTGGCACTCTTACTCTCTCGGTCTCGGTATCGTTCTCTCTCTCTCTCCCTCTCTGTCTCTCTCTCCCTCTGTCTCTCTGTTGTATGCGTGCTGTGGCACTTGCTGCCTTTAACAGTGCGTGTCCTGCGCTCTTTTCTGTGTCTGCATGCCACATTCCCTGCTTGAGTTACTATTACACACACACACACAGACATGAAATTAGTTTTGATACCAACTTTGATTGCCGACTTTCAGTCACTTAATTTGCGCTGACAATTGCAAAATTTCATTTAGCGGATCTGTTTAGAAAATGTTGTTTCGAATTTGAATTTTTTTCCTGCCACTTTTGAAAGTTTTTTGAGAATTTATTGACCATGCTCATGCTATTTGTGCGGGCGCACAAAACGTTATAAATAGATGCCACAGGCCTCGCCAGCAGCAACGGCGACAGCGACGGCAACTGCGACGGCAACTGCGACAGCATCAAGTTCAGACCGCGCTGATGGACGGACGCACACGGCCGCTGCACGAGGCGTGGCGGGGGGCAGATGAAACTTTTGACCTTAGTCAAGTGAAAACGTGACAATATATGTAGGTGTCTTTGGTGTCTCTGTTGTGTGTAGGTGTGTGTGTGTGTGTGTGTGTCTCTTTTTATGTCACAACTTTGTCTTTCTGTAAACGGTTTATGCGCCTAATTGGCCTGCCCTTTGGGCTGCCGATGCGGCCTTTGGTTAAAGCGACTGCCGAATAATTTATGCAACTGCTAGTTTGTAGTTGCGGCTAATTGCCAACTACTGACTACTAGCTAATTACCTCTGCTGCATTAATAATAACTTTCGCTGGGCTTGCGGTTTGCTAGCTGTTCTTGGCCTGTTGTTGGCTTCTTGTGCCAGCAACCAACCACAGTCGGAAGCGACGACGCCGCGCCCAGTTTGTTTGACGCATACACTTGAATTTATGTCTCAACCCCGCATCCTCCCCCCACTTCGGCAATGTTGCCTGCTGCTCAACGCTTTTATGATTATTGCGACGCCGCGTCTGCGTCTGGCCCGTGTTTTTTTTTGCCCCCCAAACTGACGCCAGCGACGACAACCCCCGCCCGAATTCGCCCCTTCCTCGCATGTTGTCAATCATAAGCCCAACCCTGTGGACCAGTTTCTATGCTAGGTGTTTGTTGTTGTTGTTGCTGCTGCTGCTGCTGTTTGGCAATTTGTTGTGTGTTGTTTGCCTAGTTTTCGATTTTTGTGCCATTTATCTGCCGTAAGTGGCCGTCTGGAATCGCTGGAAGGGGGCCCAGAACGGAGGAGCGAGTGGACTGGTTGGGGCAAAGTGAAAGTTCTATGCGGATTCGGATGCGGATGCGGTGGGCATTATTATTGTGCGTACATTTGATTGCGGGGCCCCATGCGCCACTTAGGATTAGACACAGCACACACAGACACACAGACAGCACGTTCTGTGTCCTTTTGGCTGGCAAAAATCAAATTGATGCCGCGCTCCTCAAAGCTGCCTCAAAAGAAAAATCAATGGATTGTCTTTGGCTGCTGTGTGTCGGCCGCTGTTTTCTGCACTTTGAACGCGTCACTCGAAATTTGCGAAACAAGCATGTGGCCAGAGGTGTCTGTGTGTGTGAGTGTCTGCGTGTGTGTGTGTGTGTGTCTGTGTTTGCGTGTGTTTGCGGCTTATTTGTTTTTGCTTGCTATTAGTGCCTTTTTGTCGCACTTGATTTATTTGACGCTCATGGCTTAATTTTTTTTTGTATTTATATCTTTTTATTTTATTTATTTTATTTTTGCATTTCCCCTGATTTTTCTTAGCTCAACTTTTTCGCTTGATTTCTTCGACAATTTGTCGCGACACTTTTTTGTTGCACTTACACGCATCGGAAACGGCATCGGAAACCGCATCGGATTCGGTTTTCAAGGTAAGAACAACTGATGCATTTACATTAATTCGCTGGCATATTTTCATACACGTTTCTCACACTCGGTTTATTCTACTTTGTATTTTTATTTTATATATTTCTATTTTCTATTTTATTTATTTTTCTTTCTGTACAGTTCGTTCTATAGTCGGGCCCTTGGGGCACCCACGGACAGACTTTGAGTACTCTGAAGGCGACGCTACACGTCACGACACGTCCGTTTTCAGCTGTGGCCGTTACTCCACTGAACACTGAACACCGAAACCCGAACACCGAACACTGAACACTGAACTGATGATGGCGTTGGCAATGGCGACCATGTCAAGTTTTTCACAATAGGAAAACTTTTACACGCGCTTCGCTCTTTTCGCTGTTCTCACTCTCTCTCTCTCTCTCTCTCTTTCTCTCTCTTACTCTCTCTTTGGCCAACACTCTCCCATTCTTTTGGGCGCTCTCGCCCTCTCTTTGTGGGTGTGTGTGTGTTGTTATTGTTGTTGCTGCCTTGACGAGTGATAAACCAAAAGCGACCCAAACCCATAGAACGCGTTAATTTTCGCCTGTTCCTTCTGTTAGTTAACTTTTTTGTCTTCTTTTTGTTTTTTTTTATTTTTGCCAGCGCTTTCATTCACTGTCAACTTGCCATACTTTGTTTTGCTCTTCCTGTTGTTTTTCACGCTGCTATCAGTTGGTAAGAGTTTTCCTCTTTTTGTGATAATTTTCTTGGGTCTTATTATTTATGGTCACTTAGTTAGGGCGCGTGACAGTTCATTTTGCATAAATTTAAAACATATGGATATGCGTCTTCTTTTATATTTCGTTTTTATCGCTTATTTAATATGTGTGTGTGTGGGTGTGTGTTTGCGTACTACTACTGTCAAAAGAAAAGTTTTCCGCATTCTAGCAGCAATGAATATAAATTACCAATCGACTGGCAGCATATTGGCATTAAGGAAAGTAAAAAACATCCGCATTCTTATCCATTGGAAATCCATTTAGTTGTGATAAAAGCTGTTAAGTACCTAAAATATAGCATAATTAAGAGCAATGATGAGTTTTCAACATATAAAAAATTATACGCATCAAACACAAAACTCTTTAGCACTAAAAAAAAAATATTAAAAACTTTATACTGCATACGCCAAAGTTTTTTCTGTTTTTGAGATTACCTTAAATTATAAGAGAGTTGTTATTTAAGATGTTTGAAAGCACAAATTAGTTTTTATTAATAATATTTAATTAATATAAAACACATATACAAGCTAAACTTCTGTAATAATAAATAACTTTTAACATAAAATGTATTATAATATGATTATTAGTTTTTTTCATAAAATATGAAATGTTGTAATTTGTTTTACAATGAAATATTTTAATTGAATTCAACTTATGTATTAATTGTTTACATTTTCAAAACTAAACGAGCTACATGTACGTCATAGCAGGCAGCTTTTGACACGGGCGATTGTTCACAGCGCAAAACACAACCAATTAGACTAGCATAACAGCTATCTCGCTCCCACTTGGAAGGCATCAAAACGCGCGCGTTTTCTGCGCGTTTTCACTGCGGCATTTGACGGAGTTATTGGAGAAAACATTAAAAGTTGTTTGTTGGCGCAACAATAAAACCAAAGATAAATCAATAAGCGATAGTGCTTCGAAAATTACATTGCCTGTGAATCGGCGCATATATCGGACACCATCAACAGACGCCAAGAGCAACTAGTTGATGTTTTCATTAGCCAACGACAGCAACACCGACAACGGCCACGCAATAGGCCAGCTGGGCAGTTAGCCATCTCAGCAAACCAGCCAGCCTCTAATTAACAATTTCGTAATTGAAACTAAGCCCTAGGCCGGCGTCAGTTGGCAGTTGGCAGTGCGGACCCGATGGGGAAGGGGGTGGCGGGCCCTACAATGAATTACGTGTCTTGCAAATGGCTCCGATACATTGACTGAGGGCTTTTGATTAATGAGCAGCTTAAGTGATACTGGGCAGCTGCTCCGAGCTGCCCGAGTGCCCGACTGCGCATTCAGCTAAGAAGAAAGACAAGCCCAGCTGATGAAGTCACTAATTTGACTTAAAAACGCATTAAAAACCATTTTCGATAAAAGCACCAAAACAACCGAGCGACGATCGCGAGAGGCTTCCAAGTGGCAAAACGGCAAAACGGCCAGCTCGCAGGGTTTTTCCGTATTTCTCGACATGCCCGTAGTCGGAGTCGCAGTCACAGTCATCGTCCATTGGTCTAGGTCGTCTTGTGAAAGTTGTGCAAAAACAAAATCTTCCCACACCAAAGCCTCTAAGAAAGTAAAATAGGGTACCTGCTCCATCGATATCATTACCTTTTAAAAATAATACCAGAATAAAGACTGATAATAATTCTTATACTAAAAGCACTACTTTCTATCAATGATTTTTTATTATGTAAATAATAATAATAAAATAAAAAAATAAATAAATAAAAAATCGTTTTCAAATGTACAGCAACAATTTAAGAACTCAAAATCCGTTTTATTCCTGATGTGTTTCAAATCAGTTTTAATCGAGATAAGCTATTTCGAATCATGATAAATAATTCCAATTTTGTATACTACATTTTCAAAAATAATTTTTTTATTTCTAAATTTAATTAGTTAGTTTAAAAATGTATTTGTTCCAACTAAATATGTCATTGAAATCAAATTAAATAATTACAATTTGTATATCATAAATTAAAAAAAAGTTTTGTTTTCTTTAGCTTGTTTTTAATTAGTTTATTTGTTCCAACTAGATATGTCATGTAACATGGAATTTTTGACATTAATCTATTATAAAATAAATTATTAATAATTTTGACATACTTTATTTTTAAAGTATTAAAAAGCAAACCCATACGGTAGAGTATTTAAAATCAGTATTTACATACAAACTTTTAACTTGTATATTAGCAAAAAAAATTGATTTAAATGGAATGCAAAGCCATAAGCAAAGCCTGCAGCTCTTTGGCTGCCACCCACAATTGTGCGTGGTCTTGGGTCGCTATAAAAACGGAAAAAATAAATAAAATAACGCCTTTTGCGTAGAAATAAAGAAATAAAGAAGGTTCAGTCCGCGTTGACAATCGATGTTTGCATTTAAAGATCTCTTTGCCAAAAGGCCAGAAATACACACACAGCGAACAGCAGCAGCAGCAGAGACAAAATGCGTATAAAGCAGATAAAAGCCGAAATAACCTTCATTGGCCATAAAAATCAAAAAAGCATCAGCTAACAATGAATTGTGTCTATGGCCAGAAACAAAAGCAGCAACAACAAATGGCAGGCAGCAAAAAAAACCAAAAAAATAAAAATAAAAACAACAACAATAGCGGCAAATAAATTTACAATTTAAATAAATTCACTTTATTACAGTTTCGCATATTCGCGACAATGTAAAACAAATAATAAAAATTGACAGTGAATAAAATAAAGTCGGTTTATTGTTTGAATAGCTGTCATGGCAGCTAATGAACTTCCGGTCTTTACTTGGGCTGGATATGCATACAACACGATTGTGGCCAGATAAGCTCGCGTTACGTTTAAGATGATGCACAATGAATCACTTGGCCCTGCGCCGAAAGTTCATAGGTTGGCTGATCAGCAAGAGGTACTCGCTGCCCCTGCTGCTGCTCCTCTTGCACACACTCGCTCTCCCGCTCGCTCTCGCTGCATGTGTTAGTCTAGTCAGTCTAGTAACCGGCATGACGTCTGCGGCTGCTTCTGCTTCTGCTGCCGCTGCCGGCGTCATAGACTCAACTCAGCTTAGCTCAACTCGACTCCGACTCTGCTCTGCTCCCAGCTGAAGCCAAGCTTTTGCCCCGTGCTCAGTTGGCTACGAGCTGCAGCCGTGATTGGGCTAGCCGCGTGATACGGAAACCGAAACTGAAACCGAAACTGAAATCGAAATATAAAACGAAATTGAAATCTTTGACTTGGAACTCGCGTCGCCTTTCTACGTTTGTACGTGTTAAGTTTTTTAATTAGTCGAATCTTCAAGTGAATCGATCGCCGACGCCACATAAAATAGCCAAATCAAAATTGAAATCAAAATCAAAACAAACTCAATAACAACTAAAATAAAAAGAGAAAACAATAACAAACACGAGAGCTACAAAAATTAAAAGTTTCGAACAGCGTAAAAATCGCGAGAGTGCAGTGCAAAATTTAAAAATTGTGTCAAAATTCAGATCAATATCAAATTCTGATCAGTTGTGATCAATTAAAGATTCGTTTTGTTTTGATGATTAAAAGTACTGAATGCATTTTTATTTATAAATAAGCAAGGTGAGTAATTAATTAATGATTTTTTCTTACGCATGTATTCAATTTACCTCGTGGCTGTCTAACAAGCATCGTCAGCGTCAAAACAAATTAAATAAAATCAAAAATTGTATAAAAAATTAACTTAAGCTCGACGAAAACCAACTTGAACGACAACCAAAAAAAATAAAAACTGATTTATTATTTGAACATTTTCGGTTTGTTCGGAAAGTTTGAATCACATGTAACCTAAGTTGAATGAAAATAAAATAAAAAATAATAAAAGCTCACAAATTAAATAAAATAAAACCAATGAAACAAAACCAAAATACCAGACAAGAGCAACAACAACAACAACCAGCAAACAAAAAACAAAAAAAGAAGTAGAAAAAAACTATCAACAGCCTTGAAAAGTCGTGCTTAATTTCTCAGTTTTACTCAAGTATAAAATATATGCTTAAAAAATTATAATGAAGCGATCTTTTGGTATTGGTATCTGGTATTTGGTATGTAGTATGTTTTTTATCGGTCCATTGTCTTTGGACTGCCAACATCCCAACTGGATATATGTGTGCACGTGTTGGTAAATAGTGCCAAATTAGTGGCAAATTAAGCTAAATCATTTTTATTGAAGTTTAAATTAATGGGTGAAAGCTAAGCTAATTGAGCTAAGGAAAGGGCCACGGCAAGGGGGGTGCGAGGACGTCTTGGCAACTAACATGGAAGTGCTATAGGAGTTCATGGAAAAGTTTATCACTTCGCCACGAGTAGGTGCCAAAAGCTGGAGCAATACTGAAAGACTTGCAATACTCACACATTGGCCCATAGCTCGATTGGGTACATATATATCAAGATTAAAGATTAAAGGTATATAAGACTCAAAATTCCACAGTTCGCTAGAAGAAACGGACAAAAGACTTAAATGCAAACAGAAAACAAACCTCAACTCAATATTGTTGTTCCCTCTACAAGGGCATAAATATATCAGCAATTAATCGTCTTTTTCAAGTTTTATGTGGTTTCTATTGCGAATTTGTAGCTCGTTATTCAACAATTTTATCAAAGGAGCTCCACCTTGTTTTTTGGCAAATTCCCTATGAATCAAGCCACTATTTTAAAATAATAATTTATTATTATTATTAACATAAACTATTATTAGCGCATGTCTTATTTCATATGTGTATTATTAAATATCTTAAATAAAAAAAATCTGAGTATTAAGGCGGAATGATATTAAATAAGCTTAATACAATTATTTTATATAATTTTAATCAAATTTGAACACACTTTAAACATTACAATTTTGTGTGCAAAAGTTCGATTTATGTTCGAGAAATAGCTCAAAAGCCCAAATATAAATGAATAAATACGAGTTTGTTTGTCGGAAAACCAGTTTTTAACTCGATGTTTCAAACTCATTTTCTAACATCCACGAAAACTTTATTTGAAACTTGGTTCAGTGCTCTAGGAAAACCAACCTGCCTGGGTTATTATTATTTTAAACAAATACAATTTTTATTTGCGAAATTGCTGACCCAAACAACTTAATGTGAAAAACCGGGTCTTAATATCAATATTATTATCGTTTTGATGTTGCTCATTCTAAAATAAAGTGGCAGAAAAGTAAAATTTCTCAAGTCGGCCCCACTCGACGCGGAAATACCCTGAAATATCCTTTGCATACATACACAAATTTACAATTACACATGCATACACACTATGGAAATTAAATTCTTAAATATCTTCTAAACCAAAAGTAAAAATAATCGTTATGAAAATATCATAATCTGCTTATGCCTTAAGCAAAAATAATAAGAAAAAAATTTGGTGGCTCCAACTCTTATAATTTTGAAGAATACAAAAACGGAACGGATTACCGATAATTTGAAATAAACTTGACCTGTCTGTGGTATATATGTGAACTTAAAAAGTCCAAGTTGAACTTTCTAGACTTGTCTAGTTTAGTCTTGTAGTCTCTGAAATCTACGCTTTTACACAGACATACATAGATTTGCACAAAACCCTTTTCACCAATGTGTTCGGGGTATAAGAATCACAATACGAAAACATAAATCTTAATACCCTTTTGCAAATGTTCTATATATTTCAATAGTTTATACAAAAATGCTCCTTTTGGACTACTTATTATTTCTATTGTAAATTTTACTATATAATAATTCAAAGTAGGAAATTTTTCGCTGAAATTACAATTTTGTCTGGGATATCTTAAAAACACAACATTTTTATACAACTTTACTTTCAACCAGTTGATTGTATACTACTATACGATATACCACTATACGATATAGTCTTATCGAGCCAACTCTGAAATATGTAAACATATGTATGTAAACAAGTAAGAATGCTCTAGTCGGGGGTGCCCGACTGGGAGATACCCTTGAACCCTGTGAACCATTGAACCCTACATACCTTTCAACCCCTTTGCATCCTTACATGCAAAGCAACTACACACAGACAGACGCTTATCCCCACTATAGAAACAAAATTGTTAATTTACTTCGAAAGTATCTTCAGAACTTAATGACAACATGCAATGTATGTTTTTTGTTTTTTGATTTTTTGATGTTTGTGACGATTGGCGGGAGGTATCCAAAACCTGCGTCTGCTTCACACAAATATAACACACTAAATTTGGTGACTCTGGTTCTTAGTCTCCGTGATATGGTAAGAAAACTAAGTTTTGAAATCAGTTTTTATCGATACTAAGGAAACGATAGATATGGAAAATAATGATAAGCTTGCTCTGCGTATTGATTAGGCCGAAGGTTTAGATATCTAGCTATTGTAAATCAACCAGAAATACTGTGCCCGTTGAAAACTTCTCGCTGATTATGTTCGTAATTAAATAAATAAACAAATAATTTCAAGCACATTGTCACAAATTTTAAGAATTTGATAAGTGATCAATTTAAAATGTGCTAATTGTCAACTGGAAAACGTTTTTGACATTTTCAGTGCATTTTAGCCATATGACTTAATGCCGTGCAAATGGCTAAATACTCAATAAGCCATAAAAACATTTTGAACAGCAGCCAAAAAGTCAAATAGTAACAACAACAATAACAAAGGCAACAACAACGGTTTTTATGATTTATGAGCTGCTGAACTGGCCGTGGACTGCGGCGCCTGCGCAACATGGGGAAATACCAAAAGCGTGGGTGTAACTATGTGCTAGAGTCGACTCCATTAGCAGCAGTTGCCAATGAAGGCGACAGTGTCGCTAAATGGCCCAAATGGCCCAAAAGCCGATGCTGTCAAGCTCATTTGCGCATTGAGTTTTATGGGCTTTTGTTATGGCTGGCTTTTGTGCTGGCAAGTTGATTGATTTATGAAATCGAAAGTGACAACCTCCACCAGCCTGACCGGCCTGGCCATGCCACGCTATGTGATCCCGGAAATCCTATCAGTGCCTCGGCCGGTTAGCTTGACAGGTGTCTCTCAAAGAACAACTCGCATAAATTCTATTGAAATGATTTGGTTTGAAACGCAATGACATGACTATATTCCAATTATTTTTGTTGTCTGAATCTAATTGTAATAATTTTTTTTTATTATATTTTTTTATGATTAAACTACCTGTGGAACTATAACACTTGGCACTGAGCTACGCTTGTCACGAAATCCGGTTTCTGATATCGTATTGTGTGCTTTGCTCTTGATTTGAACAGCTTTTAGCTTTTATAAATTTATATATATACATGTACATATATATCTATGATTAAATTTTTATTTGCGGTAGCTGTTGAATTAGTAACGGTTATTTTTATACCAAAATTGGAAGTTATAAATTTTTAATAACATGTTTGTTCTATCAGATTTTTAATTAAAATTCTACATTATATTTTTGTATAACATGCAAACTCTATCGGGGAAATGCCCAAAGCTCTAAATAATAATAAATTACAAAATGTTTCACCAGAAGCTAATTATAATCAGGGATGATAAATGCGAACTCTGTGCTTTAAAATGTTTATTGTAATATAATTAGGTTAGGATGTTATTAAATTATTTTGTTTGCATTATACTTATCAAGAATGCTTTATTTTCAAATGGGTCCTAGAATCCTTCATCTGCCTTTTAAAGCCTTGCATTAGCTTGGAAAAATTCCCCTTAAATCTTAAAAATTAAGATCAGTATTAACAGCCAGGCAGATTTATGTAAATCTACATTTATTTAACTACATCATATATAGATCATAGATACCACAGCAAAATCATGTATGTAAGTATATTTCTAATTATTATTAATTATTTTCAGTTAAAACTCGAAAATAATCAATATGAGGCTAAGTTTAGATACATATCATAAATGTACTATATTCTTTAATCTATCACCCTCTACAACTGTTTACTATTAAGATTTCAGTTTAGATCAATTTTAATCCTATTTAAATTCAAACAGCATCCGCCGCCGACAGCTATTTATTATTACAATCTTTAAATAATTGAAATCATTTGTGTATATTGTCATTAGTCGACAGACGGCTACTATTTAAGACTTCTATTAAAACGCCTCTATGATTAGTTGTCAAGTAGTTAATCACCGGCAATTGCAATTGCAGCTGGTGGGCGTGACTGTTGGCAGTGTTGAGCTAGCACTGTGCTTGCACTTCAATTCGAACCTGGTCAAATAGAGATTTCTGTCTGTGGGGGGCAACGTGGGTGGGTTGAGGAATGCCAGCTGGGTTGGGTTGGGCTAGGTCGTTACGTCTCAAATTCACTTTCACTTTTAGCAATTTATTTTCGCAATTTACGGAGCGCTCATTGTTGATGCTTTGGTGTTGTTTGTTTGACTTGACTCGCGACAACCTCAACTCGAACTGAACTCGACACCCTCGACTCCTCTTCCTCTTCCATGCTGGCTTCAAATATATTAGCGCTTTGAGGTCGCAGACGCAGTGGGAAGTAAAGTAAAACCTTACGTCTGTTTGAGCGCGTAAATTGTGTGGAAAACCAAGTTTTAGCACTTTTCAATATAGTTATGTTGTTGTTGTTGTTGTTGTTGTTGGCATTGTCTGTGTTGCACTTGTTTGCAGAAGACATGTCGTTAAGTTTTCCACTTGCAATTTTACAGCTTTGAACTTTTCAGAGTTATGAAACTTAAATGTGACACCGCTTTGTGTGCTTGAATTGCATCATTTGTGGTTGACAATTGCTGAAGTACTCGAATAGTTTAAGATGATTGCAACAATTAAGCGTAAAAGATTGTTAACGTCAGTTTAAAAAGTAAAACAAAATAAACGAAGGATATTGTTAAGCCCCCATATACCCTTATATTTCTTGGTTAATGAAATCTTGATAGCAAATAGTTTTTGTTTGATATATACCACGTTCTTATGCTTATGTTTATAAATAGTTGCAAACAAACATTCGCCTAAAAATAAATATTTTCTGTATATTACATGCAATGTAATATAAGTGCTCATTTAACAAATTGTGCAAAGTGTAGATATTTATTTCGTGTATGAAACTCGAAAAGGCGTCTTCTTTATTAGCAAGCTGACTCGACGTTCGATTTTTTATGCTTATCGACTAATATAATATATCGACTAAGAGTTAATCTGTTATAAATAGTTGTTAAGGATGGAAATATATATATATAGCATATGTTTTCCCATCCTTTTTTCCAAAAAATAATCAAAAAAATTTGTTTTTTCAAAATTGCATCGATTTTAAATGTAGAATGTAAATGTAGAAGATGTTAATGAAAAATCATGACCAGAATGACATTAAACATGAAAATCGGTTCAATTTTAACAAATTAATGGGTGTTTGAAATATGATACATATGGGTCCGAAAGCTTTACATGTCCAAATTTTTGTCCATTTTGGCATGATTTTTGACAAAAAGTTTGACCCCCTCAGAATGAGGCTAAATGTTGTTTTTTATACTATTTGTGGCCAGCGAAATCGATTAAAAATGAAAACTCGCAATTTTCAATTTTGAAAAAAAAAATAAAAAATTTCTAAAATGAGTAAGGGGGGTACATGCTTTTTTTTCCAAAAAAAATAAAAAAAATTTTTTTTCAAAAATGTATATATTTTAATTGTAGAATCAAGGACAAATCAAAAGAAAATGCTTTTAAACGTGAAAATCGGTTCAGTTTTGACAAAGATATGGGAGTGTGAAACATGGGAGCTATGGATCCGAGAGCTTAACATGTCCAAATTTTTGTCCATTTTGGCAAGATTTTTGCCATAAAATTTGACCCCCTAAGAATCATGTTTAATGTTAATTATTATACTATTTGTGCCAAGCAAAATCATTCTTGCATTCTTGTATTTTTTAAAGAGGGGTAAGTGGGGTCACGCTTTTTTTTTTAAAAATCAACAACCAATTTTTTTTTCAAAAATGTATCGATTTTAAATGTAGAATCGATGTTAATAAAAAATCATAACCAGAATTCCATCAAGCATGCAACTAGTTGCTATGGCCTAAAAAAGTACTTTATTTATACACTGCGAATCGAATTCAGATCCTTGTTGTTCAATTGCCCAAAAGATTGAACGTTTTGAAAATTCATCTACCAAAGACTTCACTTTAAAAGACACCTTAAACAAAATCATTAACTAGGCTCCTTGTATATGAGCAAAAGATAACCAACATAAAAGTTGCTTATAAGTTAACTTCCAATAAGAACAATTACTCAATAATGAGATGTATGAAAATACAGTTAACACAGATGTATAGGGAATATTTACTATATGCATGCAAGGGTATTCAATCTTCGTCCATTAAAAAATTAGCTGTCCTTGCATATTGTTTGTATGAAAATATATTAAAAAAACCCATATTTTTTCAAAGATTTTCAATTTATAATAATTATATTATTTCGCTTGAGCTGTTTGAGGCAATTTCACTTTCGATTGCGGCATTAGCAGAGCACAGCCTCCTAGTCGGGAGTTCACTAATACACTTAAAGCTGCCGATACACATGAATACACCTATATATACCCAGCACATCTGTCGTACTCGTAAATTAAGTTGATTGTGAACATATACAAAAATAAAAAGGTTGTTTACTTAGTATAATCGATTCGTACATAATTAAGTGATTTATTGCAATTTCTCCAGCAACCATTGCGGGCACTCACTTTCAGCTCATCAGCCAAAACTGACATCACGCCGCTGCCAAAAAAAAAAAAAAAAGAAAAAGAAAATAAAAAAAAACACACACAAAATTCAGCTGAACTCAACTCTTTGTGTATCTCAGGCAACGGAAACGCAAATGCAAATGCAAATCCCCGAAGCCCAACGACGAATGAATTGACAATGACAAAGAGTATTAAACGTCTCCGTCTCCGCACTTCTAGTAGTTATAGTGGTATTCTCTCTACCTATGTGGTGAGTATGCACAGCGGATCCATTCACAGCTACTCACAGTCTATTCACTGAGCCAAAACTCTTCCAGATATTAGCTTGTATCTCAGCGGCATTCAGCACGCCGCCATCATGCGGCCTATATGGTGCGCCGCCTTGCCAGTTTCTGCCAGCGCCGCCGGGACAGACGCCCAAGTAAGTCTCTCCATTTAAAACACATTGATAATATACTAAATTCAATAATTTTCAAACAGCTGTGCCAGGCCCGGCAAAACCTATTGCGAGCACGTCGCCAACTATCCCACGTAAGTTGAGCGGAGCCGGCTAATGGCCACAATGTCAACATAAATAATACACTTAATGTCTGAGCTTCAAAGTCAAGAAGCAGCAACAACAACTGGCAACAAACACATGCAACTGCATTTCAAACAAATGTTTGGCCACAACACAATGGTCGATGGCTCCAAATCAATTCGAAGCGGTCTCCAATCGAGCTGCCGAAACCGAAACCGAAACTTGTTTTTGCATATAGAAAACGCGTATTGTCTATTGTCCATACAGACCAATACCTGTATACCCATATATCTGTATATACCTGTAGACCAGTTAGGTGCTAGTTGCTAGTTGCTGGCTGCTGTTTCCGCGACGACGCACGTACTCGAAGATGATGTTACTGTTGTTGTTGTTGTTGTTGTTGTTGTTGCTGTTCGACCAGCTGGCGGAGCTCCTTGACCCAATAAACTTGAATTGACAGTTCAAGACACTTTGTCTGTGACGACGACGCACCGCGTGCTTCTCGAATATTTATGAATGCCTCTTCGAATAACTTAGCATTTCTATGCTCTTACTGAGTGTATAACAACAATGAAAGACGCTAAGTTACGTCCCTTCTAATCGTTCAAGATGAGACGAAACTTTGCATATATAAACTTGTTCTTGGTGTATCATTTTTTATTTAAAGATAGACAAGTTGTTAAAACTAAATCTAACTTATTTCTAAAATTTTTTTTTATTTTTACAATTTGTCTAAGACAATAGTTAATTATAATTAAAATTAACAGGAATAGGAAGTTTCCAGTGAAATCTACAATTATAATATATTTATTTTGTATGTGAGGTTGAAGTCGAACTTATTTGTTGAGGAGATATTTTAAGTCTTCTTATTTTTAGACTATTATCTGTTGGATTTACGTGGTTTAAATTCTATCGATGTGTTATTTACTAAATTTATTTATTTCTTCCTTTACATAAAGATAGACAAGTTATTAAAACTAAATCTATGTTATTTCTAATAAAACGCTGGCTGCTTAGAATTTGAGATTTTATTCGTTAGTTAAAGAATCCATCTAGCGCAGAGTATTGAGAATTTTTTAACTGATTGATTGTTAATTATAGATTGAAACTATGATCTTTGCATGCTATTATATAAGGTAGGGAAATAATATCGAAACCGAGTAAAAAACATAATTTTTAAAAACTTTCCAAAATATAAGATTGCACCATTTTAACATTTTAGTATAGTTAATTTATACCAGGAGAACTATTTCCTCTTTTTTTACTCTTTTTCAAATTAAATTTGTTTTTCATCGGAATTATAAGTTGAATTGAATTGTAGATAAAATAAAAAAAATTTATATACTTACATCCAATTAAGTGATGAGAGTTAAAAAAGAAACCTCTGAGTTTAAAGAAATTTTTAACTGCGCTTACCGTAGAAATATGTTATTTGTTATATTGTTATAAATTCAGAAGTAACTTTAAAATGATTGAAAATGAGCTGCAGCAGCTATGTAAAATTCTCGAAATTTAGCTTTTTTTAAATAGTTGTAGGTAACAATATTATATATATTGAGATAAAAATCAACTTTTTTTAAATATAAACATAGATTTAAAATTGTTTTAAAGACTTTTTAACCCACAAAGAAGTGTATTTAAAGTTCGTTCGGCTTAAATTCAATATTTTTCTCATATGCTCATCAATATGAATAGTTTTGTGGTTTTTTTTTCTGTCTTGTTTTCCATTTGTGCTGCTATTTTTAGACAATTTCTTCGATTTAAATAAAATGTGCGTTAGTTGCCACTACACGCAATGTTAATGCTAATGATATTGATAATGATGATGACTACGAATATGATAAGGCGGACGCCAAGTAAGGCCGCAATTCGGCGCCGTCTCAGCAATTAAGCAGACATTTTTATGAGGCCTACGGAATTTGGATATTGCATAATTCTAAAAAAAAAAAGAAAACAACAACACGCAAAAACAAACATTTTGATTTGGGGAAAAGCCAGTGCTCGTTTTCACTTCATGTTGTGGCACGTGACACGCATGCGATGCAGCTGATAAGAAGAAGTGTTGAAAACATGAATACGAGTACTCATATGAGTTACTCATAATCGTACTTTGCGTTAACTCATTGTCTCTCTGCATATTAAATATGAGGGGCGTGGGCCACTTGTCTACCAGTCCGTCCGTCCGTCTGTCTGTGTATTACATCAGGCAATTGGGCGATGTCGGCAAGTGCATGATTTTTGACTTTCGCAGCAATTCCCAGGCCAGAGCAACATTCAACTAATCTGCTCAAAACAATCTCTTGCATCACCTGGGCAACAAAACAGAAAAAGTACTCCAACTAACAAACAAGCTCAACTCATTGTCTCCACTTTGCAGGTATCTCATAAAGAGTCTCGTACGTAAATGGGGCTACGAGGCGGCCTCTTTGCTGGTCGACGAGACCTGGGAGGAATTCTCAGCCGTTGCGTGGTCGGACACGCCCGTCTTCTATGATCCCAAGTCCATATTTCCGCAGCGCGACTTTGCCAATGGGCAGGACTTTAATGGCTACAGTTACCAGACTCCGTTTGGGGGCGTGCCACAGCGCGGTGGAGGCAACTCCCTCTTTGCGCCCAATCCGACAACGGAGGTGCCCACGTGAGTAGCTGAAGTAGATCGCCAGACACTTCCACTCATCTCTTTTCGTTTGCTGCAGCTACCTGTTGTACACCTCGGCGGCTGCGGGCCAGAGCCAACGTACGGGCAACCAGCAGCCCGGAGGACACTCCCCAAATCTCTACTACAACAACTTGGGCAAGACGCCCTACAACGCCACGCTCTGGCTGAAGCGTCTGGTGCGCGATCTGAGCCTCAAGCAGAAAGCCGCACAGGCTGCTGCCGAGCAGGAGGCTGAGAAAGAACAGAAGCAGGAGCAGGAGCCGGAGGATGTGAAGGAGCCGGAGGATGTGAAGGAGCCGGAGGATGTGAAGGAGCCGGAGGGTGTGAAGGAGCAGGTGGCCGAGGGGGAGCAGGGGAAGGAGCAAGAGCAGCAGAAACGCAGCACGCGCGATGTATCGCTCAACATGGATCTCTTAGATATTGTGGGCGTCAACAGCAATAATAAGGACAAATCGCGCACCAAGCGTCAGAGTCCGTCGCGCTCAACGCTCTGCGAAACGACATCGCAGTTTATAACGCCACAAGCGGCTCTCAATTCCCGTGGAAATTGGATGTTTGTTGTCAACGAGGAGAATACAGCCCGTCAGATGGTCAAAGCGGAGCTCTGTGCGTAAGTATCCATACAAAAAAAAAATAAGTGAGAAGACTCTAGTCGGGACCGCCCGACTAGAAGACAACTTGAAGTCTGCGATCTGTCTTTGCATTCATACATACATGCCCAAATTCACACATACACACACACGCACTTTACTCAGTGACTACGATTGGCCCCCACCAGACTAAATTCATGATTTATTTCGAAACTTTCATTTCATTTTCATAATAAGTGCATTGAAATGTATGTCAAACCAAAGCACAAGTCTGTTGTATTTGATTTGCGGTCTTTTAATTTTCTTGATATTTAGAGGTGTATCACAAATCCAAAAATTTTCAAAATCTATCTCTTTCTATATCTCTAGCTCTTATAGTCTCCGAGATATGGTAAGAAAACCAAAAGTTCAAATCGATATTTATGAAACGGGGCAAGATATAGAAAAAAAAAACTGATAAACTTATTATGCATATTAATTAGGAGAATGTGAAGTCGAAAAGTTTATGTCTCTAGCTTTTCCTCTTGTTCTTTTTCTCTAGTTTCCGAGGTCACTGCGTTCATACTGACGGACAAACAGAAACACGTTTATGGGTAAATAAACTCAGCCTGTCGTCCTGATCAAGAATATATATACTTTATGTGGTCGGAGATGCCTCCTTCTGGCTGTTACATACATTTGCACAAACCCTTTATAACCTTTTTATAAATATTTAATGTGTTCAGGGTATAACAAGAGCAGGGGAGAAAATACACCAAAGTCTGATTTAGCTATTTCATGCGTTTTGCGCGCGTTTTTATGTTGCGAGTTTCAGCTGTGGTTTGTGTCTGAGATAAGTGTTCAAGCTGCTATTGCTGCGTCAAGCAGTTCTGCGATATTCCGCTGTTAACTGCTTGAGCACTGCTTGCTGCAATAAAGAGATAGTTGAACTCGAATTTGGAAGACAATTTAAATGTTTGAAATCAAATACAAATGCAAAAATATATATATTTTCTCAGCTTTTAATAGTAATTGTAATTTTCTTGCAAAAATTAAAGGAATCCCTGCCTAAAAATGAATTTAATGCAACACCTAACATATTATTTAATTTTTTAATTATTTTATTTTTGCCTTATTGACTTGCGCTGATTTTCACTAATTAATTTAAACAACTCAGAACACTTGCCTTCAATGCTGCAGGCCCCTTCTCCCTCTTTGAGCACAGCAGGAGAGCGTCAGCTCAGTTCCATATCAATAAGGTTTCCCCTTGCAGCAAATGCGTTGTTGGGTTAGTTAGGGGAACCCTAAACCATGGGCACGTGGGCAGAGTGCAGCAGTACTAGCACTACTAGTATGGGTATGTGTATGGGTATGTGTATGTGCATGTGTATGTTATGTGTCATAATTGCGGCTAAACGAATTATAACACCCCGAAAACTGGCAAGATTACCAGCGGCCGGTGCCGGTAATGTTTCCCCCAGCCCTTTTCGTCCACTGCCTCTTTTATGCGTGCGCTACTCGAACCTTTCAGCGCACTGGGGAAAAAAAGCGCAAACAGCGGTGAAAATAGGGTGACGAGACCTTTGCGACGTACACATACATTTTCGAGTAGCTGTAGCCAGTGCAGAGACAGAGGCAGAGAGAGAGGAACTGCATTGGGTCTGCATCTACGACTGCTACTGGGGTCGGACAATGCGTGCCCTAATTGTTTGTCGTTTGTCGCCCGCCTGCCAGCCCCTGGTCCTGCCCCTGTTCCTGTCCCTGGTGATGCGAGCACTTAGCGCGCAATTTGTTTAACCAAATGAGTACCTGGGCGCTGTGGCGCATAAATCCTGGCCAGGTTCAACAGCAGCAACAGCAACAGCTGGCCGGGATTTGCCTCTCCAAGTACCGAGTACCGTTGCTTTAGCTGCTCAACTCCTTATCAATTACGCACGATTCCCGTTTTAACAAGTTCGTTAAACTTTCAACTTTGCAGCCGGCGCTACCTTTTTCTTAGCATTTCTTTATGTTTTTGGTGGGCTCGCATTTATTTATGGGCAGCGGCCACAACTAAATTTTCTACAGTTGTTGATTTTTCGCATTTGGCCGTTTGTTGTGCGCTGTTTCCGTTGCTGTTGTTGTTCTTGTTGTTGTTGTTGTTATTGTTATAATTTTCTTGCCGTTTCAGCTCAAACACATGCTCAAACCTGTGCGACCTGCCCAATGGATACAACTCCAGGTGCGAGCAGAAGTTCGTACAAAAACGTTTAATTGCGCTGCAGGGCAACGGCCAAAATCTCTACACGGACACGTTCTGGTTTCCCAGTTGCTGCGTCTGCACGATAGCCGCAAATTAAGCAGCAGCCCCAGCTGCAACCCAACAGCAGCAGCAGCAGCGGCAGCAGCAGCAGTGGGAGCATCAGGACCGGAACTGGCCTAATTGGAAAGAGAGAGAGGGCAGACATGGGAGTCGGTGACAGGGAACCGATTCAGGAGCATCAATTTGAACATTAAACCAACATTATAATTATTGAGCGATATGAAAATTATTCTTGCAGCAAATAATTGATAACTAAATTTTAAAAAAAGCAAAGACACACACACACTCTTTCATACACAAACACACACACACATGTACTATAGTTTTACATTTAATTTAAAAACAAAGTAGTTAAAAAAGAACAAAGGCAACATAATGGAAATAATATTCAATAAAAAAAACGAAATAATTGGAATTGAGTTTACATTTTGAGCTTAAAGGAATTTGAAATGATCTATAAAATCTATCTATAGGAGTAATATCATATATTTATTATGTAAATTTCATTCAATGAGTTTTATCTTAAAGGAATTTGAAATGATCTATAAAAGATTTGGTTTATAGAAATAATACTATATATTTATTATTTAAGTTTCATTCCATCAAAATCAATTTTTAAATTATATCTTTAAAAGGCACAAAACTAACATTCAGCAATTTTCACTGATATTAATACTTTAGCTTATTGCAATTGTCACATGTGTGACCACAAAATACAACTATCCAAAATTCAAATCCTCAATTAGTAGATTGAGCCCTGAGCATGAAACGAACATTTAATGGAATATTCGTTCGCAGCAGTTTAATAATAATTGCAAAGCAGCAAAATGTGTGCAACAACAACGCTGACAGCACCTGCTGCAATTGGAATTACGTTTCATAAATCCAAAAACAATAATCGTAAAATATCATCAGGTGTCACGCGCAAAACGGAACCCAATCGCAGGGCCAATCCTGCAAAAATGTATCGCAGGTACAATTGAAGAGCTGAATGCATCGATTGATGACTGCGAGGATGAGGACAAGGCTGTTTTTATTTCACAGTTCACTCATGTGCGCACATTACACACACACATACACACACACACACATCCATCCCAAGGAAACAGAGACTACATTGAATTATGGGCCTGGTTCAATGATTCCAATTTCTTGAATAAACATTCCCCATTTAAGCTTTAATCTTGTATAATCTTTGAATTTCATATTCCAACGAGTTACGAACTTTGATTCTAGACTTGCTTTGAAATACCTTAGCCTTATGTCATAAAAAAAAAAAACTGTGAAATTATAGCTGAATTTTTGTTTAAGTAAACAACAAATTTCTTATATCAAAATAAGTTTTCTCTCTTAAAATTCGCAAAAAAAACATTTTTTTATGAACTACAATTAAAATATAATATTTTAGACGTTTTTATGCCACACAATTTAGGAATAGTCAAAAACGAAATACTATAGAAAATATAAATAGAAAACATGACATTTTCTCTTTTTACAATATTAAAATTTAAATAAAACAGTGGATTTATTCTGTATTAAAAAAAACTAAAATGCATTATGCAATAGGAAACTTTCAAGTACTGAACATTGAATTTATATACTCCTTAATTACATAGTAGGGTATAATAATAACAAAATGTACGGACAAGGTGCAACAGCCTCGTCCTCGCAATTTACCTGTTGTGGAAATGTGTACACAAATTTATGGCAAATGCGAAGTGGGAAGTGGAAACTAAAAATTGAGCCGAGAACTGGCACAGTCGGATATACCCACCCACTGTGAGTCGGGGCTGCCTGAATAAATGTGTGTGAGGGTTAAATTGTGCTGTGCGTGCGTGTGTGTGTGCGTGTGTGTGTGTGTGCTCAGTGAGTTTTAGCAATGATTAGCATCACGAAATGGAAAACTATTGTTCCAATACGCAGCAGAGCGTCGTGTCGAGTCGGGCAGATACGGGGCCAGGTAAAGGACATGGACAACGACGACATTGACAAATCAGGTAATGCACAAAAGGGCAAAAGGGATGCAGGGCGAGCCAAGCAATTGCAACAATTTAACTGCCAGCGGGCAGAAATGCTTGAAACAAATATCTGAAATATTGACAAAATTGTAAATCCAATCGAACTGTGTGAAATTCAAGTCAGAGTTCAAAATTACTTCTTTCAAAGTGCCAAAAGCAAAGCAACAACAATATAAGCTTCTCTCCATCGCAGTCACAGTCGCAGTTACAGTCCAAACCCAAGTCCAAGTCCAAGTCCAATGAGGAGCAGCTGAAGTTTTTGCCAAAGCAAAAACGGCTGCGGCTGCGGCTGCCTGGCAACGAGCAGAGAGAGCAAAGGAAGCAGCAAACCAATAACAACAACAACAGCAGCAGCAGCAGCAATAACAACATCAGCAGCAGCAGTGGGCAATAATAATGCAGCAGCAGCAGCAGCAGCAACTGCGAAGTCAACGCTGGCAGCGAACGAAGCCGCTGCGTTGTGTATAAAAATTTAACATCTGCTCCTTTCATGATTTCGGAAAACTCAAAACTCGTACGACAGCAACAGCAACAACAACAATAACAGCAGCAGCAGCAGCAGCAGGGCTGTAATGGAAGAAATATAAATGTATGTGTGTGTGTTTGTTGTGTGTTTGCTGTGTGTGTGTGTGAGCGTTTTGTTGTTGTTGCTGCTGGCTGTTAATGCATTTGGCTTGCGTTACTCGAATTACGTGCATTTGTGCCGCAGTTTCGTAGCTAAAAGATCCCCTCTCTCTTTCTTTCTCACTCTATCCCACTCTTTCTCTCTCTCGCTGTTACTTTTTTTTGCAACGCGAGCTGTGTTGCTCACAGGACACACACCGAATGGGTCCTTGATGACGACCGGAGTGACTCGCGTGCATTCAACTTCAGCTTCAACTTCAGTTATCAGCTACAACTACAACTACAACTACAAGAACTTTTGCTCCTTTTTGCTGCCGTTGCGACGGCGACTGCGGCTGCCACTGCTGTTACCTCTTGCGGTAAAGTGTTGCCGTCGCCTGCTGTTTTTACACTTACCTCAGCAAACAGAAAAAACCTATTGTAGTTTAGTCAAGCTATATATAATAAAATAAAATATAACTTGCTGCAATCTAAGTTGCTGCGGGACTTAGGTTCAAGCCCAGTTCAAATTCCAATTATTTTTTTTTATGATGAACCAAATCTCATGTCCTTAAAGTTAGCGGAAACTGGTACCTAACCAAACCAAATTGTTTCGCAAATATTATTTTGACCAACTTTGTTTACAACAAGCTAATTTTTACCCCACATATTGAAACCTTAGAAGTGCCATTAATAAAAACTTACTAAAATAAAACAAAACAAAAAAAACAATTTGTTGTTATAAATTTGAAATGAAATTATGAAAATGTTTTTATTTGTTATGGTTTTTTTTGCATTCATTTACAATAAATGTATGGCTTAAAAAATAAACATTTTCTTTTAAAGTAGTTAGTATATTATTTTAGTTAAACATATTCGTATTTTAGTTATAAATTTGCTACATTTTTTATTCTTACAATATACAATAATTTTTGCTTAAACAAAACCCAATTTTTTTTGGTTAACATAAAAGAATTTAATAAGGAATCATTAGTCGAAACAAGATTCAAACTAAAAACTAGCTTAAACACAGATACGAAACAACGACCAGTTTTTTTAAGTGATGGTAAGAATAAATCTGAACTAAAATCCTATTACTGTAATATGTATCAAGATATACAATAATTTTTTTAAATCTTTCTTTTTTATATATTTAACATTAAAGAAACGTTTTTACCATATGTAAGGGTATTTAGTATGCGGCTCAAATTGTAGCTTTTTCTTCACGAGTTACTTTTTTTGCGCATTTTTGCGAGACGCGCGCGATTCTTTCATTTTTCAAATACTTTGCTGCAACTGTCAGATACTTTATTGTTGTTGTTGCGATGTGAATGTCCTTAGTTGCCTGACAAAGGACACACATACACTTGCAAGGAAGCAGAGAAAGAGAAAGAGAGAGAGAGAGGCAAGTCACTTAAGTAACTTTGTTGCACGCACAACTTGCAGCCAAACTTGCGGATACTTTTGCAGCGCAATCAAACGGCAAAGTGGCAAAGTCAAAGGCAAAGCCAAAGACCAATACGAAGGCAGCAGAGGCAGCAGCAACAACAGCAGTTGCAGCAGCAGTTGCAGTTGCAGTTGCAATTGCACACGGCCCTTTCCCTACCCCCGATTGCCTAACCAAACCAAGCGCCGGCTGCGTCTTCTGTTTGTGCAGATGTAACTTTACGAGCACTTCATCGGTTCGTCTTGGCCTGCGCGTGTGTGTGCGCGTGTGTGTGTGCGTGTGTGTATCTGTGTGCCTTCTGCCTTTACCTTGTGTGATTTTGGTGTGTAGGACAGGTCAGTGTTCCTGTGCGCACCAGGATAAGCATAAGGCATTAGGATAAGGGTTGCGTTTCACGATTTTCCATTACGCAATGCAAATAAGCGACAGCAACGCGTCCTCCCCTCCACCGCTGATCCTGGCCCTGCCTCTGTCTCTGCCTCTGCCTCTGCCACCACCTCCAGCTCTTCACTAACCAATTCCAATTCCCACGCCATTCAACAATGCAACTGTCAAGGTTTTTCCTGCCTTTTTGCGGCGCCCGCAGGCCCCATCCCCATCCCCACTCGCTGGCATCAAAAGGCTCCTAGCAACAGCAACAGCAACAAACATGGCTTAAAACAGCATGGCCGAAAACGCAGAGGCAGCAAAAACGCACACAAGCTCAACTAATAGTTTGGCGGACAAAAAAGTGAAATGAAATCAACTGACATATAGAGCCGGAGCCAGGAGGAGCAGCCGGGCTCAGAAAAAAGGACGAGAATGAGGACTAGTGTGCCAGTGGCAGTGGCAGGACTATGACTCTTCAAACAGCAGCGCAGCGCTTTACAAAAGCTGCCAGCAAAAAGTGAAATAAGAAGGCAAATTGTACCAAAATCCCGCAGCACAACAGCAGCAACAACTGCAACAGCAACAGCAACAGCCAGTGCAATGCCAGCAAGGATATGGCACACACACACACACAGACACTCACACAGTTACGCCCACAAGGTCCAGGCTTCACATAGAAATGAGAACAGCAGCAGCAGCAGCATCAGCAGTCGCAGCAGCGTCGGCAGCAGCGAAATAAAACCAGAAAATATTCGCTCGTAGCTGTTGCCGTTGCCGTTGCCGTTGCATAGCACATAGATTGCAAGTTCGCATTGTGCGCGCGAAACTAGGGAAAAAATTTTTTAATTGGAACAACAACTGTACAGGAGACGCGGCGGCAGCGGCAGCAACAGCAGCAGCAACAACAACACCTCAACCGCCGCATGGTCGTGTTTATGTGTCGACTCAGTTGTGTGTGTGTTTGTGCCATCAGAGAGCACATGCAGTTGTTATACATGTGTGTGTGTGTGTGTGTGTGTATGTGTGTGCAGGACTTGCTCGATCCAGGACACACGCAACAGCAGCAACAACTGCAACAAGACTGAAAGATGGTATGAGTTGCCGATCGAAGGTTGCAATGCAACACGACGCAACTAGTCAAGCCAACAGGGTGACACAAGCTAAATTGAAATTGATGTTCATTTAAAGATGTCGCATAAATATCATGTGAGGGAAATTTAATGTTTTTTCAAAAGTAAAATTAGTGCATCCTAGTCATTTGATCGGCATAATAAATGTGCGCGAAATTCAAAATGAATATATATAAAATAAAGATATAATCAAATTATTCAATTAAAATATGTATTTTATTATAATTATTTAAGTAAATTTTTTTTAAATATAAGTTAATAATGTTTAATTTTTGTAATATATTTATAAATACATTTAATATAAATAATCAGTACATATATTCAATTTATTATGAAATGTAAGAAAATGTATTCAATTTATCATTTTTTTTTGTACTAAAAAATTACAATTAATAATGTTACATTTTTAAAACAAATATTTGTAATAAATAGGCTTCATATAAATATTAAATATATAGCCATTTTAAGAAATTTCCTATCTGAATCTTTATTTGTTGCTGGTCGCAACATGTTGCAGTTCGAATGCTGCTCCAACTTGTCCACACTATGTGTATTTGTGTGAGTGTTGTTTGTGTTTGCTGCTGCCGGCGTCAAACCGATGCGCTGCTGCCGCTGCTTCTGCCGCCGCTGTTGCTGCTGGCGTCGGGGTTGGTTTGCCGTTCGCTTGTGCACGGCACAATCAGTTGTTGTGTATCCTTCGAAGGGTGAAAAGTTTCCTATATACAAAAACTTTTGCACCGTCGCCGTCGCTTCGTACGAGCGCCAGAAACGAGTGCGAGTTGCCTGCCCGCTGCGAGTTGCAAGTAAAAATTCGTGCGGTGCGCGTTCTGCGTCGTGAGTGGAGCTGGAGTTGCCGTCGCCAACGTCAGCGTCAGCAACAGCAACAGCATCAGCATCAATTCGAACGCTTCGTTGTTGATTTCCGCGTCTAATTTACGTTCTTCACACCACAAACAACTATTGGGCAGCCCAGTTAAATACTTTGCGCCAGGATTGCAGTTATCGGGGAAGCGCGCCCAAAATGTGCCACAGCCAAAACTTGCAATAAGCTTGCTCATGTGAATAGTGCCAACAACAACAATAACAACAACAAAATCAACAACATCAACAACAACTGCAAATGTTTTTCACAGTTTAGCAACAATTTTAATTTCCCTGCGACTTCGCATCGTTTCTTTGCGTTAGTTTCCTTTTCGCGTCGCGTTCGCATCTTTCCCGTTTTGTTCGTATTGTAAACAATTTCTAGATTCTCGGACCGCTTTCGTTTTCGTGCGCGCTTTCGCGGCTTTTACTTTATAACGGTATTCGGTTAAACAGCTCAATAGATTATTTAAAAGCAACAACTGTATCTGATACTGAAAACCAATTTCCCAGTGGCAGCAACAATCAAGCATTGGCAATGGATTAACAACGGTTTGTATTTATATTTACATAAATTTACCAAGTTTATAAATGTAACGGAAGCAAATAAGAATAAAAAGTGTAGAAAGGATATATTGAGAATTTATGTCTATGTTTTATCAGAGTATGTGGAGAAAATCAAGTGCAAGATTAAACATTTATTAAATAATTAAATGTTCTCTAATAAAATCTAATTACATTCAATCCGAACTTAACTAAATTAAACCAACTTGAATCTTTATTAAAATTTCATGTGCCTAACGTAACTAATATATTAAAACATATCTCAAAATGTCCTCATCAAAAACTATAAATAATTACATTTTATAGAATGTCTATACAAATTATAGAAATATATTCTTTTAAGGAATTAAGGAACAATACAATAACACATAATAATAAATCTAATTGCTTTAGTCGCATTTAATTTTTAAACAGAATATTGCATAACAAACTTTATTAAATCACAAACTTCAATTCAACTATGAATGTTTTCAATTTTTATATATTATTCAAAATAAAAATAACCCAAGCATAAACTTAGCTTCTAATTTGTTGTCAACAACTATATCCAATGTACGCTGTTATTTATTTATTTAAATGTGTTTTTATTTTCGTTATAATTATCTAACGAATATCTTAAATGAACTTAGAGTGTTTTTGCCGTCGGTTCGTGAGCAATAGAGCTTACAATATTCGGTTCTATTTTGCTTACCTGCAAATATACGAATTTATGCCAATTTAAAAAAAGAAAAAACAACTTCAGTGCATCGAATCTGTTAGGCCGCGGCACAGGAAACACGTCAAGATACGTAAATAGAGATAACATTTTGGGCATTTAGGATCGAATTACAAAAGTCGCAAGCCGACGGCTGCACTTGCCACACAATTTCTCGTATTATTCTTGGCATATAAACAGACCGTTTTAAGCGGATTTATTGATGGATTTGTTGACGCTGGCCCCAAAGTAAAAACAGTCGCCAAATGCTGGCAAAACAAACATGCGAAAAGTGAAATAAAATTAAATAAAGAGACAACAGCAGTAGCTGCTGCCTCATAAAATACCAACAACAACAACAACTACAACTGCTGGCGGCAGACTCGAAAGTTTTTTTTTTCGTACTTTTTTCTGGGCATGAAACTCCCGAAAATTGACACAAAAACATTTGAGATGAGTAATGACAATAAACACGCGGCAGCAGGAGAACAAGAAGAAGAAGCAGAAACAGCATCCGAGGCAGAGACAAAACTTGAAGATATACAAATACAAATAGAAATACAACAAGGCGAAACAAGGCAAAATGCCAAAACTGTTGCTGGCATCTCAACAGAAGCAGCAGCAATAATAACAACAAAAACAACAACAATATCAATAGCAACAAGAACAAGAAGAGTAGCAATAAAGCGTCTTTTGCCAGCATCAGAGACGCCGCCAATCCGCTAGATACATTTGTATCTGTGGCGCATATGCGCCGACGTTTGTCAAGTTAAATTAAAAAGCAGCTTAAGGCTCGAGCACTGAAGCTGCTGCTGCTGCTGCTACTGCTGAAGAGTTATGCCCATTCCCAGGCCTCTGCGCAAAACGTGCACAGAACGTGGCAAGCAGAAAAGCTCAACAGAAAGCAGAAAAAGATACAGATACATTCAACACTCGGCTTGCGGCTCGTAACTAACTAACAGTAACGTGCGTACTTCAAGGCAGCTCAGCAGGCAGCAGACATTGAAACTTGAAGATATACGCACAAACACAAACACACACACAAACACACACAGCGGCCTCTTTTGGCGCGCTCGAAACAGAAGCGCCAAAAAAAATAAAAATAAAAATCGCACAACAAAAAGCCAAACTGCAAAAATGAAAGCGAAACACAAGAAGAAGCAGAACAGCAACAAGAACAACTTCAAGTCGAAGTCAGCCCCAAATGAGGCGTCGTAACATGACAGACACGGCCCACGCCCTGCCAAGGGGGCAAAGGCGAAGTCAGAGGCAGAGGGAGACGGGGAGAGGGGGGACAGGCTGAAGCTGAGGCTGCCTTGACATGGGCAATAAAGAGAATTTAAAGCGCCATAGAAGCTGACGACGAAAGCAAAATAAATAATAAAGTAAAACAAATTGAAGCAGCAGCAACAGCAGTAGCAGCAAAAAGAAGTTCAAGTTCAAGCAGCGCATGTATCTGTATCTTGCAGTTTGTGTATCTTTGCCGGCAGCACATGCTGCTGCAATTTGTCTGACCAGAACACAACGAAATGGAGGCACATGTGCCGCCAACTGGACGCGACCGCTGTTTGTTGTTGTTATTGTTGCTGTTGCATCTATTTCTGTTTGCCGTTTATGAGTCTTGGATCTTGGAAATGCAGTCGCAGTAGACCCCCAATGAATTAACGCGGCAGCTATAAATAAACATAGGCACGCACATTGTTGCGCACACAACGGCTTACTGTGAAAAGCAAGTAACTCACACCCACTCACACACACGCACACACGCACACACATGTTTCATTTTCGTTTTCATTCATAAAATTAGTACATGCCAAAAAAGCATGCACAGGTAGCAAAAGCCAGCGCCAAAGGACACGACAGGCAAATTAAGGCTTTGACCTAGAGAAAAACAAACAAGTCACAACACACGTTATACCAACCACCCACACACACACACACGCACACCACCGCCTGCTTCTAGCTTTAACGGTAACGTGCGTGACTTTGAAAGTATGCGAGCTAAATGACATACTCGTAAATCTGCACACACATGCGTTGTGTGTGTATGTGTGTGTATATGTGTGTGTGTTGTGTGTGTTTGGTTAGCTCCTTTGCATGGCTTCATTGTGGCGCACAGCACGTTTTATTTCCTCGCATACTTGCAACATACTCTACATACTGAGCTGACTCCCCGCCCCGGCACCGAATAACTCAATTTACACGTGACACATCGCCAAGTAAATTAACCCATTAGCAGAGTCATGATAACTCTGATACCAAGATACAACATGAACGCGTATTTATTGCATTGTAAGGCAGCTTAGTAAGCAATAAATAAAATATGTTTTGAGGTAATATTTTCGAGTAGACTGCATTACTGAGCCTATCTCTATAATTTATATATACGAAACTCTCTCGGTTACAGATCTTCTACAAAATCATTATACTCACAAAGTAAAATTAGTATATTGGGTTTCTACAATCTCTCCTGTTGCCATCCGTCTGTCCGAATAAACGCAACTTTATTTCGACGCTATTGAAGCTGGAGAATTGAAACTGTGGATATATAATTTTGTGCCACGCCCACCAGGAGGCTGGCATTCGCAAACCGATAAAAGGTGAATATTTTCACACAATTTTAGAGCTAGACTCCCGACATTTGGATTCCCCAAAAATTCAAATCACGACCACGCCCACTAGAAGGCCCCCGCGCCCGCCCTAAAAAATCAGAAATATATGTTTCACAGTTTTTGAGCTGGAGATACCAAATTTGGGATATATATTATTGGGAAGCGCCCCCAAACATCACAGAAAAGATTTTCCGCCCCTCCTGCCCTCACAATCACGAAAACCGATATAAATCGATAACACATGAATGTCTCCGACAATTTTAAAGCTAGAGTCACTCAGATTGGTATGTAGATAGATGGTGACCTCCCCCAAAAGATAGCGAGAAAATTTCTAATTTCTAAAAACCGGAATTTCCCAAAATAACAATATTAATTAACTCCATGAACGAGTATAACGCAGTCGGTAACGTCCGACTGCAACGTTCTTACTTGAAAGTCAACAATATTTTAATTTTTAGTCAAATTTTTTCATCAAAAAAAAAAAAAATAAAACAAAAAGTTTACAAAGGGAGTATCTGTTAAACCTAATCAAATTTTAGGCAAACTGCAAACAACTTTGTAGAGCTTGATTAAATTCAAAACAGAGTTTAAAACGTATTAAAAGATATAAGCTAAAACAATATGAATATCAATTAAGTAAGTTCAAAAATGTTGCTGCTAACAACATGTTAATAAATACGTGCTAAGGGGTTTCTGTATTGCAGCTCCCCCCAAAAATATATATATTGTACAAGGGACTACAACAAACTGAATGCATATAATGTAATAATGCAGATCCCCATTTGAAGCTTGGCATATTGAAAAGTTCGTTTAATTACGTTGCAAGACGCATGTTCTGAATATGTGAGCTTGTTCCGCTTGCGAGTCAGCTACTCAGTTGAATATACGTACTTATTTTAATAAATATTTTAGTGCGGTTGCTGTCTGAAACAATTTTGAACAAATTTCATATGTGCAAAAGTTGTAAACAAGCGCAAAACGCCAAAAACATACTAAAATATTACATGTGGAGAATAGTGGGCGGCAACATGGAGCGTATGCGCAACATTTGCAGGATCTGCAGATGTAGCGAAAAGTGGAGCTGTAACTGGAGCTGGAGCTGGAGCTGAAGCTCGAAGCTGCTACATGGCCACTTCATTCAAACAAATGCTTGACAGACAGAAAGACAGACAGACAGACAGACAGGCAGGGGCAACTGGGAAACCGGGAGCAGAGCGAGGCAGTTGGTGCTGCACTTGTTTCGCCGCTGTCAGCCACAGCTCGACAAACGAAAGTCAGTTTGGCTACGCACAGGTAACAGGCAACAGGAACAAGAGCAACAACAGCAACCAGGTTCCTGCCCAGCTCAGCTCTGCTCGGTTTCGCTGGGTTCACCCTCGCCCGTCATGGCTGAGTTCCCTTATAGCATTTGGTCTATTCTGCGCATGCAACGGGTGTGTGCGAGTGTGTGTAGCCTACTTTATGCACCAAATGCAGCTCGGAGTCACCTATATTCGCCGCTGTTTGTATTTCAGTTGTTGCTGCTGCTGCTGCTGCCATTTTGGCCCCTCTGCATGTATTTCAAATGACGCATTGTTTGCATGCACGTTATATAGTACTTTATATATATGCATATGTACTTTTTTGTCTCTGTGTGTGTTGTACATCTGTGTGCTGCGTGTTTAATTCGCAAAAAATTTGCAAAATGTTGCAAACTGTGCGGCAACAACAACAACAGCAACAGCAACACAAACAAACACACACAGAAATTTAAGTGAATTGCGCGCATTGTTAATGGTTTCGTTTTTGTAAGGCTCACACACACTCACACACGCGCTTACACTCAGAGAAAAACGACATTCTTTGCGTAAACAATTCCATCCTAAATAAGAATCCAAGTGTTTGAATTACGTACAAAATTCTAAAAATATTTGTATTTGAAACAAACATCAAACATTAATAATACAAGTTCAAAGTTTCCTATAGTAAGTTGGAATTTAAAGTATTAACAAAATAGAAAATTAAGAATATATTCGTATTTCAAACAATCATCAAACATTCCCAATACAAGTTCAAAGTTTCCTATCGTAAGTTTGAGTTTGGAGTAATAATAAAAACGTGCTTCAAATATGAAGTTCGTTCTTAAGTACACCTCGGCCGAACTACGACAATGCCCGTACTTTATTCAAGTAGAAAATTTGTAACATTTCCCTGGGTGTATTTGTTTAGCCTCTTTATGGCACCAAACATATCTGAGCTTAACTGCGCCAAATCTTACAGACTTGGAACTGTTCTTGTGCTTATCAAGAAAAAACAGATAAGATATAGAAATTCAAACAGTTGTTTGACTTGTACATAATTCTTTAACTGGCTGGATCTATTATGTCACAGAGCGGAAATCGAGGCTTCGCTTAAGAATTTCCGATTTGAATAACAACAATCAAAATACATAAAAATAATGAGAAAAAGAACAAAATGTTGACCGTTGCCGAGACATGAAACGCCTTGATTTATCATCTTGGGGCAGCAACAGTGCCTGCAAGAGGAAGCGCTAATTGTGCACATGTTGCAGTTGCACATGCTGGCAACACACACACACACACTCACACATGCACACTTGCACACTTGCATTGGCCTAATTTTGGAAATCGGGATCTTTATCGGTCCGGCGCAATACTCGTAACTCGTAACTCGCGACTCGTAACTTGCCACTCGCGTCTCGCAACTTGCAACTCGCAACTCGCCAGTTGAAGCGCTTGCCCCTTCCCCGTTGCTAGCTGCTGAAAGCAGAAGACAGAGCGAACAATGTAAATATATGAGCCGCAATTGCTGCAGGATGGGCTGGCCAAAGTGGAAACGCGAAACGAAGTCGCATAAAACGGAAAGTGCAGCAAATTGTGGCAGCTGCAACATAAATTTTTTTTTCTCTTTTTTTTTCTTTCTGTTTCCTTCGCCGATCTCAACTCTCTGCGTCAGGTTCTGTTGGCCGTTGGCCTTTTACCGTTCATTTCAGGCACTTTTATTTGCTGGCCATCGCCGACTAATGCGCGTAGTCGCCGGACTCAAATTGCGGCACGCAAATCGTAACCGACAACATAATCAGGCTTTAATTGTCATACGGGGCACCGATGTTCAACAGTCGTTAAAGAGGTTTCAAGATATTCTCAACCAATTAACTCAAGAACTGCCAAAAAAAAAAAAAAAATAGAATAAAATGTTTGCAATATAATTTTGTAAGATTTACTCCGCAAAACCCAAAAGTTAAATATATTGAAAAATAAAAAAAAAAACTATAGTTGAGTTTTGCATTTAAGAATTTTGGAATTATAAAAAACGTTTCTGACCTAAGAATGTTATTCTCAATATCCATCTTAGTCAGATTTCGATATTTATTTTAAGCACAAATTTGTTCTTTTTATTTTTCACGAGTGTACAAATATTTTTACAATTAATTGCCTGGTTGGCTAAATCAGGGTCATTTAAGGGACGTCACTTTTTATAAGCCCTAATCTATACAGTTCAATAGTTGTAAATTTTTATATCAAAACATGGTTAGCATTTAGCCAAAGAATATCTTCTCAGCCGGCCAAGGGCAAATTTGTAGACACTTCAACGCCTCAGAAGGCCGAAAGCGTCCTAAAGAGTGTTCAGAAACGCACACACACACTCTCTCACACACACACACACACAGCGAGCAGGCCCATTGAACTTTGTGAAGCGCAACGAAATGTTGGCAGGTTGAACTGAGGCAAAAAGCAAAAAGTCAAAAGGCAACGGCAAAGGACGCGCAAAAAATGTACACCTGTGCCGCATTTTTTTATTTTTATGAGAACAAAATACAAAAGAGACAAACGCAACAACAACACAGTAAAATGCGAGTAACTGCGAAAAGAAAAAATGGCGAAAAAAGCAAGAAAATGACAACAGCGACAGCCACTGAAAAACGCAGCAAAAGTGTGTGTTTGTGTGTGTGTGTGTGTGTGTGTGTGTG
>SCDS01000048.1:101907-123421 GCA_004149465.1 Drosophila nigromelanica
GTGTGTGTGTGTGTGTGTGTGTGTGTGTGTATGTGTGTGCTCCTACAAAGCCAAAGCATAACTTACAAGCAGCAGAAGCTACAACAACCAACGGCAATAAAAAGCCAGAAGTGAGTGTCCTTTACATTTTTTTTTTGCCGTTGCTGCTGCCGCTTGCTGCTGCTGCTGGTGCTGGTGCTTCCTGCCAGCGCGGACTTGGACTTGGCCAACGCCGCTCATTATATAGTCAAAGACCATAATTATGTGTTGAAGTTTGTAGATGTTTTAAGTGAGTGAGCGCTAAAGAAGCAAAAAGGGCAGAGGAATAACGATAATGGCAGCATAAACAAAAACAAAAACAAAAAAGAACTGACAAAAGTGGCAACCAAATACGGTACCTTGTAAAGTCACTTAATAGGTCTAAGCTAGGATAAAAATAAAACACACAAAGGCAGCTAGATCTTCTTAAGGAACCATTTACTAAACATAAACTGTACAAATAGCTAACATTTACAGCTCGCATTAACATTTTTATTTGCTGTTATCCAACTTCAATTAATTTAGTAAATCTATATTTCTTCATTTACAGCTTTTTAACCAAAGGATTTGAGGAAACCAACAACAACATTTTGGCATATGAAATTGAGAAGAAAAATTTCATTTTGGCTTATAATCAAAATTATATTCAACTTGAATTCAAACCAAAAAACCAAAAACAAAAATGCATAAAAATTAAACGAAAAAGAAAATTTAACTACATTTAATAATTATTAATTTTATTAACACATAACAAATAACGCGATAATGTTTAATTAATTCGTAAGGTAACCAACAAACAAACAAACGGAAGACAAAGATTTTTAATATTAGGCCATAAATATTAAGTAATATTAAACTGCATAACGATAATTAAAACAAAACACAAAAACCTTTTCAACAAAAACCGCAACTATTTTTTATATATATAAACATATTAACAACAAGCAACAACAAATAAAAACGCAAATCAAATTTAAAGCAAAAACCAGAGTACAAAATTCATAAGCATCAATTTACAAAATATCACAAAATATCAACAAGCTAAATATTCAAATAACAAAAAAGAAACATATATAAATCTATAAAAAAAAACAAGTTAATAAGCAAACAACGCATACAAAATACAAATTTACAAATTACAAATTTACAAATTTTTCTAACAACAAGTCGAAGTCTGAGACACAGCCACAGCACAAAAGAAAAAGAAAAACAAATTAATAATAAATAATTGCAAATTTAAATGTAAGCAACAATTAGCAAATATTAAAAATGTATCAGAATCAACTTTAATACAAGTTTTTTCATAGCTGCCGTTTACAACAACAACAACAAGAACAACAACAAAATACGCATCTTCAACCACGAAAAAAAAGTACAAAAAATTTTGAATTTTCAACTTACAAATTTTGTAAAAAAAAAACAATTTAATAGTAGCACTTTTACAACAACAAAATAATAACAAAGCATAAAAATAAACATATATTTATATAAACTAACTGCGAATATATTAAGCCTAAGCAGCGCAAATATTATTAAATACAAATTTACATAAAACTCAACAAGCACAAAACACGCAAAAACCAGTGAGTTCAAAGTTCAAATTACCAATTACAAAAGCAAACAAATATTGTAGAGTTCAAAAACAAAAACAGAAATCAAAAACAAAAAAAACAAAACGAAGAGAAACTACCTCAAGAGCAGTGAGCGTGTACAAAAATAAACAAATAAAAAAAAAAAACGAAAATACAAAATTTAATAAAATATAATTAAACACAAAAAAAGTTTCTAGCTAATGAATTGTTTTTAAACTCTGTGCATAAGAATATCTCAAAACACCCACAACCCAAGACAAAACCCCCCCGCGGAGCGCAGTGGCGTAGAAGCTGCGCAGCCATGCCAGTGCGCGGACCTAAATGGCGTCCACAATAATCGCACAGAGCAGCACAGGCGGCCCCGTCGACCAGGCAACGGCAGCGAGCAGCGCCAGCAGCAATCCATTGCCGGCGATCTCGGCAACAGTCGCCTCGGCAGCTGCCGATCTGCACAACACGCATCTCAATCAGCTGAGCAGCCTCAGCCAGCACTATACCGCGCCCTATCATCATCATCATCAGCATCACTACCAGCAACAGCAGCAACAGCAGCAACAGTTGCAGCAGCAGCAACAGCAACAGCAGCAACATCAGCAGCAACACTACCAGCAGCAATCACAAACGGAGCAACAGCATTGGGATTACTATGCGCGTCAGCAGACAGCGACACCCGTCACCAATACCAATAGCAATAGCAATAACAACAACAATAGCAACAACAACAGCAACAGCAACACAAGCGGCAGCAATCGTGACAACAACAACAGCAGCAACAATCCAAATGTTGCAACACCTTTGGGCAGCAGCAGCAGCAGCAATGCTAATGGCACTTCTGCCAGTGGCAACAATGGCCACGGCCACGCCCACAATCAGCACGTCCACGGCAGACACAGTGATGCCAACAATGCCGTTGCTGCCGCTGCCGCCGCCGCCGCCGCTGCAGCAGTAGGCGCCAACGGCAACAGCTCCAACTCGAATTCGAACTCGAACGGCAGCTACACACGTCCTTGGGAAATGGAGTCCAAGGACAGCGTGCCGCCGCAGAGCCAGTCCCTGGCACAGCCGAAGAGCGGCTTTGAGCCCTTCTCAAAGCTGCCCTCATTTCAGAGTCAATTTCACGGCTACAACGATCAGCTGCTTCCCGACGGCTCGCCGATGCCCATGCCGATCGCAGCAGCAGCAGCAGCGGGCGTCGCCGTAGCCGCCGCCGGCACCGGGCCCGGAGCTGCCAGCGCCGGGCTCAGCTCGCTGCAGACGGTGGCCATGTCGCCGGCCAGCATCTCGGTCAGCTCGCCGGGAATGATGAGCGTCGGCTCGCCGCTCACCCAGCTGCCGGGCATGCAGACGAGCATTACGCCGCCGTCGGGCGGCTTCACGCCGCTGGGCGCTCCGCCGCCGCCACCGAATGCGTTTCATCACATGCACACGCACCACCGGGCGTCGGGTGCCGGCGCGTATCCGCTGATGCCGTCAGCAACCGCTGCCTTCGGCGACCTGCAACTGTATCAGCCGCTGACGCCGGGATTTGCGCCGCTGATCAAAAAGGAGCCGGTCGCTGGTGCCGACTTTGACATGCTGACTGGCAGCATGCTGGTCAAGAAGGAGGACTTTGATCTCAACAACAGCAACACGCACCTGTCGCAGCAGCAACAGCAGCAGCAGCAGCAGCAGCATGGACACATTCATCCTGGGCTGGGCGTGGCTGTGGGCATGCATACGCCCACATCGTATGACGGGAACAACAGCAACAGTTTCCCGCACGCCGCCAGCAGCAGCGGCAGCCACACGCCGCACACAACGCAGCCGCTGACGCCGACGCCAACAACAACGACGACCATCAAGGTGGAGAAGCTGTCGCCGATAGCGCGGCTGGACGCGCGAAAAAAGGAGCGACGGAAACCGCGGCCGAACTCGCTCGAGTCCAGCGCCGAGAGTGAGGCCAGCGGCATGGACGTGGATCCCAGCGGCGGCAATCCCGGACAGGTGGATGCCGTTTCCAGCACGGCCAACTTTAAGAGTCCATTGAGCGCGCTCGGCATGGGCGATAGCAACGATGCGAATGCCAGCGGATGCGATAAGCAGGTAAGTTCACATTGTTGGGCGTCCCGGGGATAACTGGCAAACGCTGCGAATAATAGGAACACCCATCCACCATGACCTACCACCAACCACCCAACGCCAACCACTCCACCAACAACAACTCCTTCTCTTCTTCCGCCTCTGTTTTGCAGTCGAAGAAGAAGCGCAAACGCTGCGGCGAATGCGTCGGCTGCCAGCGCAAGGATAACTGCGGCGAATGCGCCCCCTGCCGCAACGACAAGAGCCATCAGATCTGCAAGCAGAGACGCTGCGAGAAGCTCACCGAGAAGAAGGTAAGTGCACAACAACATTCGCATCAACAGCACACACACGACCAGTTAACAGCCATTCCATTTGGCCAGTTGGTCATTCAGTTTTTAAGCGATTCCCAGGCTCTGGATCCAGCCCAGGGCCTGGTCCACACTCACGACCATTCCGCGTCCATTCAACAAAAGTTACTCAATGAAAGCGCCGCACACTTGTGCATCTGCTCAGCGGCAACAGCACATGCAACGGTGCTGCTGCCGCCGACGATGCCTGTCCCCGTAGGCACAGTGGTTCAAAGCAGCAATTATAAATGCAATCAGATTTAACTTTTAAATAAAACAACAAAAAAATCATGAAAAATTATTTCTGAAACTTTTTGCTTGTAATATATACATATTTATCTTATATATGGTGCTTTGATTGATAACGTATATAGATATATCAAATCTTATACCACAATACAAAATTAGAGGTGCTAGCAATTACCCGAAAGAGTTGCAAGTTGAAGTTGGAAGCTTTTCAGGTGTCATGGGTCATTAAAGGGGTCAATAAAATAAACGTATAATCATAATAAACAATAACTCAAGAAGAACGTTCTAGTCGGGTATAACCGCATACGCAATAAAATCACAGTAAAAAATCAGCTTGAAACAGTCGAAACTATCTTAATATATTTTTTTATTTTATAAATAATATAGATCAGAATTTATATATTAGTGATTTGATATATTTGACAGGTCCTTAGTGGTTGTATAAAAAAAATGTCGTTAGAAAAGGCCATCAGTAATCTGTTTGCAAAAATTGTTTGCATTTAGCTTTAAAACTGAGCAACATCTATCGATTTTACCGATTTGCCCCGCCCCCACACGCTTTACACTTTATCCGACTTGGTATACAGGAGTATATATTTAAAAATTCAAGTTTCGAGATAAGTCGACTCGGCTGATCAAGAATTTATATACTTTACTATCAATAGGTTCTGGGTAAAGAAATTAAAATTTACACATTATTTATTAACACAGATTTCCAATGTATTTTCATGAGTAACTTTTTTATTTTTGGCATTTCTATTAAGCGAACTCCTTAACAACCTTAACAGAACAAAAACTGGAATCGCTTAAGAGAACTTTTACTGAACTTGATTAATTAATTATTGTATAAATAGAAAAAAATACCTTTAGGAACACTTTCTGGGTTATGTCACAAGTAGAATTCATAAAATGGGACACATGGTTTTATTAATTAATATTTCACAAAATGCAATTTTTTCACATAGTGCGTTCCGTTCTGTTTCCACTGTGCAGTAGCCAACCCGTGTCCAGTGCAAACTGGTTCTTATTTTTTTTTTTCTTTGCCGCTCGCGGCCACGAGAGTTCGCGCGGTCTTGCGCTCCAGCGGTCAGTCACTCAAGATTTATGTCAGCACAACAGATGTTCCAGCCGGAGCCTGTGCAAATTAATGCGTCCGTCCCCTCTGTCCAGCGTCCAAATGCATTCAACTGCCTCCGCCTAACCATGTGGCGCGGCAGGCGTGTAACTAGTAACCTACAAGCCTCTTTGTGTTAGTGCAAGTGTGTGTGTGTGTGTGTGTGTGTGTGTGTGTGTGTGTGTGTAGTTAAGTACTTGCGTACGTGCACTTGAGTGCATCTCTAGCAATCGCGCATCCTTAAGCTCGCAGCTTCACAGCCAGCTGAGGATGAGTTTCGTTCATTTTCCATTCAGTTTGCATTGCGTTTCGAAATCACTTAAGAGCCTAGCCGCAGGCTGTGCATATCCTTTAAGGAAATCAGGTTACACACGCACACACACACACACACACACACACACACACACACACACACACACACACACATATGTGACGATGTCTTCATGCGAGTTGCTTGACAAGTTCATTGGCCGAATACAGTAGAGAAGAGTTTTAAAGGACTCCGCAAGGACTCTGAGATTTTTTTCGTTTGTGTATATGCATAAATATGTAAATACAAATGCTGAGTATATATTTAAAGCCAAAAGCAAAACTTAAGCGGCAAAGATCTTTCATAAAAATTAGCTAACTGAAATCCATTGCAAATATCTCGCTCCAATACATTGTATTTAATTTCAAAATAATTTTTTTTGTAATCGCTCCGCCAAGCGAAAGAAAAAACTGTTGTCTTTAGCCAAAAATCCAAATTAAGGTCATGTCCACAGACGAAGCGCTTCCATTTGGACGCGCTTCAATTGCAAACGCAAAAGTGGAAACAACTGAAAGAAAAAAAACAAAATTAAAAACAACAACAAGTTGGAATAGCAACAACAGCAGTGCCAATATGCCGTATGAAATAAAACAACAATAAAAACGATAATAACGAAACGAGGCAACAGCAACAACAACAATAACAGAAACAGCTACAACAAAAGAAAAGCAAACGTCGTTCGCAGCCGCTGCCGCCTGCAGGAGCAGATGTTCACAGCACACATACAAAGAAACGCTGCTCTTGCTCACACGCACACACACACACGTACACAAAGCGTCAGACAGAGCGACAGACATAAATAAATAAGCGACTGAGCGCAACGTTTTGTCTCGCTGCCACGATCAACGCCGACAGCGACAGCGACAGCGCTGCTCACAGCGGCAGCAAACAGGAAACCGAAAAAGAAACGAGCACATTGAAACAGACAGCGTGCGCGTGAGCGAGATAGCGTGCCAGATAGCAGTTAGAAGAGCGAAGAGAACGCGCGACTGGTCACACAATTAAGAAGGAGGTTGACAGGAGAACGCGAACGCGAACGCGAGCAGCGCTGCGCCTGCGCCAGCGCCAACGCCAGCGTCGAGCGGCACAAAAGGTTGTCAAACAAGAAAATGGCACGCAAAGAGAGGCAGCCGATCGAAGTTGTTCGCTATCTGTTGCCGGCCCCGTCGCTGCCCCTGCCCCTGCCCCTGCCCCACATGACGGCACACATAGATAAAGTTGTAAACTTTGCAGTCGCTGGGCCATCAGTTGACATGTCAATACACACGCACACACACACGCACACACACTTGCATCTGTTGTAGACGAGTAGCCGTGGCTGTTGGCGGCTCTTCCTTCCGCCCTTGCCACACAATTGGCGCTTTATTTTATATCTTCCTCTGCTTTATCATCATCATTATTGTTATTGTTGTTGCTGCTGCTGCTGCTGCTGCTTCCATCCAACAACGCACCCCGTTCCGCCACACATGGCCCATGTGCTCGGTGCTTCGCAGGCCACTGCAAAAAATTAATACGCACGACACTGCACAACAAAGCATAAATTATTGCGGCATTGTCCGGTAATCAAATTATGAATCCTTGCAGGCAAACTGCATTAGGTTGCATTCAGGCTTGTTTCCTTTGATGCAAGAATCCTATTTTGCATCTACAGAAATTTAATCATACACTTAACGCTGTTGTTTAATGCTGTTCAATATCCATGTATTAAATTTAGCGACATGTTTATTTGTATCCATATTTAAACACGCAGAAATTTGAATTTTCTTTCACTTACTTTACTGTTTATTCGTCGTTTGAAAAAAATTGCTTTCAATTAAATCAAAAATAAAATAAAGAATTTATACATTATAAAAAATCATCTTTTAGACAACCTGCTTTACTTGGACCCTTTCTAAAGTCACTAAATTGTAAATTAAATTATTCAGCTTTTGATATTTAGTTAAAAAACATATCACAAATTTTCTTTTACATTTAAATTTGAGGAAGTTAAGTTAATTATTTCATCGTTTTTTTTATTAAAGCCTAAAATTCATTTGCATGAAATTTATTTTCTATTCTATCCCAAAACTAGGTATTTATTACTTATTCAAATTAATTCAATCTTGAACTTGATTAGTTGTGTTGTGGAGTGTCCGTTTCTGGTATCCAATTTGTTGCTGCCCAGTGTTAATATGTACACATGCGACAATAATAAAAAGAAAAATAATATCGTCTTGTTTCTCTCTCGTTTCGCGGAAGTTCTGTTCTCATCGCCGGCTACAGCTGGTCGACAACATTTTCGGCATATTGTTGTGATTGCATATCGGTTGTTGTTGTCGGTTGTTGTCGGTTGTTGCTGCCACGAATCGAATGCGGATCAATGCACTTTTGACTTATTTCTGTGGTATTTGTGCAGCTCTGGTAACTCAATATGCGCCTTTTTGCTGTCAGTTTTGCGAGTTTTTCAGTTTTGGTTTTGGTTTTGGTTTCGGTTTCTGGCCGACTGGGCAGCTGGTCACACTCCAATTTGGGCCCTCGTTGTCTGTTTTTACTTTCACAAATCAGGCTCGAGAATGGAATATAAAATGCCTCAAGCACAAGTCATTAACTTGGCTATTTGAATTGGGCTCTCCGCGTGTCCCGGCTCACAGCTGAGGATGCTTCCTGTCGCAGTTGCTTTTGGCCAGTTCCTTTGCTCGCCTTAAATATGCAGTTTTCTTAGGAATTTTCTCATTAAAACCGCTTTTTTCATTTTCCCATTTTATTTTCTTCGTTTTTTTTTTTGTTGCGTCAAGCGACAGGCAAATAAGGCAAATCAACAACAAAACGCAGAGCAAATATTAAAAGGCGTCTGGTCTAAAGAAAGTCACTAAAAGCAACTCCCCCAAAAGGCGGCAACGAAACGCGAGCAAAGACAACCTTTGAGACGGCGAATGGTTTGAGTGATTGACTTCTTTATTTCATTTCATTTTTTTTTCCTCTCTTCTTTTTTTTTGCCTGGTATACGGGGTCGCATTGTCCTTGCCTTGTAATCGGGCAGGACTCTTTCAATTTCACTTTTGTGGCCGCTGTTGCCCTGGTGCCGCGGCAACTTCATCAAACTAAATGCACTCCACTAAACTAACCCTAAACCTAAACCAGCCATGACAGCTTAAAGGTTTCACTTCATGCATACCAAATGTGCGCTAACAAAATGCATACGAGCCATGAAAGTATCTCGCACTAAGTACGCGCCTCATATCCAATCCAACAACAACAACAACAAGAACAAGAACGTGTACAGTGGCAGTGCAATGCTCCTACTTGAGCACACACCGTTCGTGACATACTCCCAGCACTCGTCCTCGTCCTCATTGCCGCCTCAGGCCTGTGGCACACATCCACATCCACTCGCTGGCACAGCTCGCATTTTGGCACGTTGGCTTTGCCAGCTCCGGGAAAGCAGGATAACACACACACTCACTCACACACACACAGACTGACACACTTGATACTTGAGCAAATGTTGTTGATGATGAGCTTCAGCTTTGAGCTTCATTATCATACATGTATGCATGTGTGTGTGTGTGTATGTGTGTGTATCTGTGTGTCTTTTGTGCTCTGCAATCCGATATCATGTCGTGGTCTTGGGCCTGCTCTTGCCCAGCTCCTTGCATATCCAGTTGCACCAGCACCTTTCTCTATCTGATTTTCTCTCTCCCTTGCCAACCTTTCTGTCTCTCTTTCTCTTTCTCTCTATACATCAGTTTTTAACAGAGTTTAACTTAATTTTTTTGCAATTTTTCTGGCAGTTTTCAACAATTTTTTCAGCTATAATTGACGCTTATAGGCCGGTGCTATCCAGGCAAGCTCTTCAGTGGCACAATATTGCTTCAATCAGTCAATTTATAGCAACAATACACACACACACACAAACTCCTCGAAGCAGAAATAGAGAGTTCATTGCACCAAATGGAAAAGACAAACTCATGAGCCGCTGCGTCCAGTTGCAGGCTTTGTTTGTTGTGTGTGTGTGTTGTGTGTGTGTGTGCCACAAATCCGATTGAATTTTTGTTTTATTTCCTTTGCGCTGCTCCACATGCATATTCATCTGTCACACACACACACGCACGCACACACACAAACAGAGATAGAGGCAAACATCTGCATTTGTTTCTCGGTTGCCTGCACATCTGCTCGCATTGTTCCTTTTATTTTTCCTGTTTTCTTTCCTGAGCCTCAGCCTGAGCCCCGGCTGCGAGCCTTGTCCTGCTCTAGGATTTAGACCAAACGTGCCGCATTTCTGCTGCACTTACTTTACTCTATACAATCTCTGATGCATACATTTATATATATTCATATTTGCTGCACGCACGCTTTTCACTAAATATTTCCACACATAAAAATATCTAATAGACAAAACTATTTGTTGGTTTTGCTAGAACGAGCGAAATAGAGAGAGAGAGAAAAGGAGAGAGGGGGAGGTGCAACTTTTAAGCAGCTTATGCACAACTGAATCCCACAGTTTACCATATCTACCCCTCTCACTCTCGCCCTCTCTCGATCTATCTATCCCATTGGCGCTTTCTTTTTGAAGATAAATTGAAAACCTTGAATCATTAATGTCCATTTTTAAATTATATTTTCTCTTATTATGTTTGCTATTTTTTTAATGCAACTCATTGCAACTGCTGTTGAAAATTCGAGTGTAAATTGCTGCAATAACAGGCAATTAAAGGGGTTTATATAGAAAGCCCCTACGGCGTAATACATTTTAAATATATAGTATATTATATAAAATACAATTTTTATGAACATATTTAAATTCTTTATATTGGTTTACACTGCATAAATAATCCGGATATTTTATATCGCTTAATTTTAATTGAAAATTGTTTTTTTTTTGTTGTTTATTTTACATTTTTTATACCAAATACACATTATTTTAATTTAAATATTTTTTCTATTTTTTTTTGCAGGAACCCAAAGCCAAGCCCGTATGTATTGACATTTTGCTTTTTATACATTTAAATTTAACAAATTATTCGTAATTCCATTTATAAACTTATCAATATTTAAATTTGCTTATCATTTTCTTCATTATTAGATAACACAAACTTTTTTAGATAAGAATTTCGTTCCCACTAGTTCGACGAGCATTATAGATATACAATACATAATAGCACGAATTGTGCGATTCTTATCTTGAGTTATTTGTTATTATAATTGTTTCTTGACATATGAATACTTTTATGATTGCTTGGAATTTCATAACCGAACATAATATGTGATCCCCAAACCCATTTTAAAAATTTGATAAATTTTAACAACGTTAATTTATAACTTATATTTTTTATATAATTGTTACTTGACCTTGAAAAAGCTGGATGAGGCGTGCGCTTAGTGCCCAAACGGACCCCTATAAAATATTATGCAAATAACTCTTTTTAGTTTTTCATTGTTTTCGGCAAATGTATCTATGTATATGTTGAATATACTGAATCTATGTGCTGTTCGCATTGTGGCGCAGATTCTTTCTCATTTTTTTTCACCAGCACAATTTTTTTTTTATCAGGCGCATAAATTAAATAATAAAACGATTATGTGTGTGTTGGTGCAATTCTATGCATATATGCATGACAGTGTGTGTGTTTTGTGTCTGTGCGTGTGTGTTGTCTGTCTGTGCAATTGAATGCTTTTGGGTTGTTGTTCATGCTGTTGTTGCTGTATTCATGAAAATGATTTGCTGCCGTTGCCGCGACGGCTGCTTATGTGCATGATGGTTGTTGATGGGTAGCTGCTGCTGCCGCTGCTGCTGTCGCTGTGGTTGCCGTTGCCGTTGCCGTTGCTGCTGGTGGTTGTTGATGACAATCATTCATTCCGCTAGTCAAAACTGTATATAGGCACATGTGTGTGGACTGCGACACAGTCACATTTATATAAATCTGAGCTGATTATAATGCGTTGTTTAATTTTAATAAATAAATTTTCACATCCTTGTTAAGTGCACATTGAATGCGACAGCCGAACACAACAGAAAGCAAAAAAACAAACTGTGCATTGATTAAAAGTCTAAAAACAGCCAACAGAGCACTAAATGCAAATGAATGTTACATAATTGCGCCAGCGACAACACTGCGTATACTTAATGGCGAATTTGCATGGCAAACAGAAAACGGAGAAGAAGAAGAAAACAGCAGACCGCAGAAATCACAAGACTAAGCCCGTTGGCCAAGACGCTGTGCCGTATCCTTGTAACTAGTTAAAGGACAAAAGTACCGCATTGTCAGCTCACACACATACTCACACACACACACGCACACACACACACACACGCACGCATACTAACGAGCAGAAAATGCGCCACTGCATTTTCACTTGCTGTAAAAAATTGCAGTGCAAATGATTTTAGCATTTGCTCATTTTAATGAGACAAACTGCAAAGAAAGCAAGAGACACAAAATTAGAGAAGGGAGTCCCGTTAATGAAGGACAGGACGATGGGGTGGGGCGGGGTGGTTGCTGCAAACGAGGTTAACAAGCAGCAGCTGCCAGTAAACAGATATGCAATTAAGCATTCTTGCTATTGTTTATTAATAAATAACAACAAAGCCAAACAATAGAAAAGCCAAAAAAAAAACAAAAAAAACACAAAAAAAAAACAAAAATAACGCCCGCTAATTGCCACAGCAACCAAGCAACAGAGTAAGAGACAGAGAGACGGCGTAAGAAAGAGACATAGAGCTAGCACAAAAAAGAGCGAAAATATTTTTCCGGCTGCGACCATGCGTTGCGTTTCAAGGATACAGGACACACACACACACACACACATTAGCACATTTAACCCTTTTTTGCTTTTCTATTTTTAAAGTGCATTTCGCCCTGCAAGCGGTGCATTTCACTGCCCGCTGGCTCAATTTAAATATCAACGATGCATGGCCGAAATGGTCGGAGCAACTGGCTTAAATACCCTGCAGCTGAGAAGCAACAACGAAATGCATATTTATGCCAATTACTGCACATGTTACAGCAGGCAAACGAATTAAATGGTTTCAACAATAACAAAATAAAACGTTTGAAAAGGTTTTTTTTGCTTTTACTAAGTTTTGATTATAAAGTAGTTTTAGGTATCTCTCTCGCGTTAAGGTGAGAATATCAGAATTTTTTCAAGTTTTCATAATTCCCATATATAAGGCTCAATTATAGTTTGCAGCTAAGAAATGTTTGACTTCTATTAAAAATTGATGCTTTTTTTTAAGAACCAAGATTCTTATTTTGAACATTACTCAAAATTTGTATGCAGCAGTAATAAAAAAACCCCAATTTAACTTACCCAATTAAACTTGGGACATAAAATTCTCCTTCAATATGTAAAAACATACGGCTTCGTGTTAGGGGCCACACCTAATTAATTCTTTTCCGGAATTGCTCAGCTTTAAATATCATAAAATCAAATGATTTTGATTTCTGATTATATGTAAAAATTGTCGATCGATCAAAAATTCGATAAGTCATCGCAAAAAGCACGAATTGCTTGGGAAAAATTGTAACATATTTTGGGAATATAGTATCGTATTGTCAACATGTACGGTTCGTACTTAATTTAAGTACATTCAAAAACAAGAACGTAGTTAAGTAATAAAACCAAACTGCTGCTTGTATTTAATTTGAAAATATCTTTACTTCTGAACGTTCATAAAATCGTTATATACAAAGGCTTTCTGAGTTTTTGCTTCTACCTCTACAAATCATTTACAAAAAATTACTGAGAATCTCGCCAGTCCAACAGGCTTAGTTACATAATTTTTACTTGTTGGTTTTCCATGCTTGTGAGTGTATCTGTGTGTGTGTGTGTCTGCGTGTGTGTGTGTGTGCAAGGTGCAATTGCAGCGTATTTTTCAGCTTGACCGATTCGTCGAGAGTGCGACCCTTCGGTCTCCAGCAATGCGGCAACAAAACTCGCACCCCACCAACAGAATGAAACGAAGCGTTTGTCAGCTGAAAAACGGAGGGGTTACCATAGCCATAGGTAAATACTACATTCGTAAATGTATGTGTATGTATAAATGATGGGTGTTTTCTGTTAGTTTAGAGGGTCAGCAGGTTACAACTAAATACGAGCTCAAATTAACCCCATATGACAAGGCAACAACAACACACACACACACCCGCACACACACACACGCTGCAGCCACTAACAATTTCCGACTGTTTCAGGACGCGACCGACTGTTGCAAATCCGTTTAAGTGCCAAGTCAGCCAAATCAGAAAGGAAATATAAAAAAAATAAAAACCAACTTACAATTTCAATTTCCAAAAATGTTACAGCCCCCGAAAAGGAAAGTCGAAAAAATTACATACAAAAAAAAAATGAAGTAAAAGTTTGTTCACAAAGTGCCTATCAAGCAGCAGCAACAACGAGCACAGCAACAACTTGCCATATCTTTTGATTGCATTTTGACAACAACAACAGCAGCAAAAACAACAACAATAAGTCCCTGGCATATTGTTACAAAAACAATGCCGCACTTTTAAATCGATTTTTGATTATTTTGTGTTATCATTGCGTTTGCGATGTTGTTGCTTTTACACACTGTAGCATAAATGCGGAGCAGGCATGTGCGACTTAAATAAAACTTGGAGCATATAGAATTAAAACAAAACTCTTCAAGTCTAAAATAGAAGTTCAAGCAATAATGAACGCATATATTTTTATTTGTAAATAATCTTCTTAACCGAACTATTCAGCCTTATTTTTCGTACATTTTATATTTTGTCTATCAATATGTGGCCTTTTTCTCTATAGGGTATCTTTAAATATATCACATTTACAATGGTTGCTGTTGTTATTGTTGCTGAGCCCTCGTATTGCCGTAAATTCAATTTAATTTTCTTAAATATTATTTGAGACAATTTCGCATGCATTACGCGTTGAGTTTGGAATACAATTTTTGTATTTCCTGCAAGTATATTTTATCATGTTTACTTTCAATAACTTGTGTGGCGGGGCACGCTTCGATGGGTGGGGGCCTACAGGGGTGCGGGGGTGTGGGGCTGCGGGGGCAGCGGTTGCTCTCGCACCGAATTCAATTCCGCGCATGAACCTGACAACAAACAAACAAACAAACAACAACGACAGCCAAAAATAAAAAATATTCATGTTGTTTTCCCTATTTATTTTATTTATAGCTGAGAGCCTTTTTTTGCATTTCACGGCATTTGTTTGTCGGCGCAAATTGAAAACATAATTGAAACAATAAATTCGATGCGCTCCGCCTGTGCGAATATCTCTTCCAGCGCGAAAGAGTTGCGGGGAATTTCCACGAATTTCAATCAGCGCTGCCAAGTGTTTTCCAAAAATGGGAAATTAGCTGGCAATACGTTTCCAATACATTTGACGCTCTTGCCAACTTCTGGTCAAAAGAATAAAAGAAAACCAAAAACAACAAAAAAATCAATTTAATTTTGTCGATTTTTTTCAGTTCGTTTTCATTTTTCTGCGTATTTGTATTTTGTCTTGAGTCCAACTAAAAGTTGTGCCTGGGTGCTGCTTGGTCCTTGGCTTGGCTGCTTTGGGTGCTGGGCAACACAGTCAAACAAGTCAAGTCATTTACTAAAGTACGAAAGTCCTAGCGTGCATAAACATCCCTTAACGGGCGCTGCTGCCGCTGTGTGGGGGTGGTTTAGAGCAAAGAGCACGGGCATAAAAAACAAGCGAAAAAAAAATTTATAAAGAAATGTTTTTTAAAAAGGCAGCAGGAAACCAACGACAGCAGCAACAACAACATCATAAACAACGGCAACAAGAAGCTGCACAAAAAAATGCGCTAAAAAATTTCACGTCACGTAGCTGGCGCTTGTTGTTGTTGTTGTTGTTATTGTTATTGTTGTTGTTGCTCGGAATGCTGCCTTACATAAAAATGCTGCAGAGGAACAGGCACAGCAGCAGAACTTTGCACTTAGCACGCACTCACACACACCCACGCACAACTACACACACTCACACGCACGTGCTAACAAACAATTTAGCGCTTGCTGCATTTACAAGCCCAAAGTTGCAGCAAGCTCTCTAATTGCACTGCCAAGGATACAAGGATACAGCTGTGAAGCTGGGGGAGGCATCAGCAACAGCAACAACAACAACAACATTTAGAACAACTTTGGCCAAAAGGGTAAAAACACACACGCACGCATAAAGTTGGGTTGTTGTTGCTGGCACATCATCAGCTATGCAAATAAATACGCATAAATATGCACACGCACACATACACACACACACACACACACACGCATACCCAAACCAGAAAAATGCTCACGCACTCTTTAAATGCAGAAAAAAAAACTGAAGCAAAGCTCGGCACGCACAACAGCAGCAGCAGCATGAAAAATGCTGTTAGCTCTAACGGAAACATGTGCAAATAAGGCAGCACACTCCACACACACCCACACACACACACAGCACACACATCTACCCATACACGCACAATGGCTGCCACCTGCCTTTGATGCCTCCGCTTACGCACATTGCGTATACGCCAGCGTGTTTTATGCCCACGGGGCATTGCAATGGCTTCGACTGCTGCTGCTGCTGCTGCTGCTGTTTCTTGCATTTAGCCACTTGAGCAACTGCATGACGCACTTTCAGTAGACTGGGCGGCAAGCACTGCGCATTTGCGTCTGCTGCAGCTGCCTCTGATGCAAGTAGTTGACGCAAATATTTGCATTGCAGGCCGCCGCCCTTTTGCTGCTAGTGACAGCAGCACCCTAAATATAAATAAATATATATATATATATATACGAATATACGTGTGTGTATATACTTGGCATTACTTGGCATTACCCTCGTCATTGCACTTGCTCCTCACACACTTGGACGCATTCTCAAGCTGCCCGCTTGCATTTCTTTTTCTTGTGGGCCCCAAACAAGTTGCCTGCTGCTTGGCGATTGTCGCCTTTGATAAACTGATGCTGACTTTCATGCTGCTGCTGGTGAGCTACTTTGTCGTTGTTAATTATAAAAATTTTCCATTTTCATTTGGGGGGAAAATGTTCTAAGCGGCGCTCAAAAGTATGCTACACTTTTCAGATGACGCCTTTGCCACTTGCTTATGTATCAGCAGGAAACACAAGTATCTGCACACACATATTTGTCCCAAGTATATAGAAACATATATATGTATATATATATATATATTATATGTAAACTTGTTTGTACAAATTGCAAGCAAGCATTTTACGCTGCCAGCAGGGCGCGGGGCAAGGGGCGTGGCTTGGCGTTGCGCACAACAAAAGTTTAAGTTAAGAAAAAGAAAACTGTGCAAATAAAACTTTTTGCTTTCGTTGCTGCTGCTGTTGCTGCTGCTGCTTTGGCAAAAGTCCTTGCCAAGGGTAAATGCAAAATTTACACACACAGACACACACAAAATTGAGAAAAGTACGCGTGCTGGCCAAAAGATGTTGCCGGAGCCGCGTCAAAAAAATAAAAATGCCAAAGCAACGAGTGCAAATAAAATGGCGAACTGCTGCCAAGGGGAGCCCAGCTTTGATTTTTTTGGGGTAGAGGGGCGGGGTGCGGCGCCAAGAAGCGGTGCAGCTGACAGAACGCTTCACTGCACTTGACTATTATTGAAGTTACGCCAGAATCCTTGCACACACCCCAGCAACCATTGCTCTGGATTGAGTTGTAGCCGTTGCCGTTGCTGTTGTTGAGAAACTTTCGCCTTTGGGGCAGCAGCAACAACGGCAACGCCAGCAACATCTTTTGCACTGGCATCCTTTGCCACTGTGGCGTCGTGGCATCCTCATCGTCATCGTCCTTTGCATATTTAAGCGCGCGCCTCGCACAGTTGCTGCCTCAGCCTCCACCTCTGCCTCCACTTCTGCCTTGCCACTTTTTGCATTTTTTATGTGTTGGTAGGTCATTGTACGTACAAAAGCCACTTTTACTGAGCCACCAACAGCAGCAAATGCAGCTGCAACAGCAACAACCACAAGAATTACAGAAAATAAATACGGTATCAAATTTTCGTTCGACTATTTGATACTCTTTCATTATGGCTCTATCGAAGGGAAATCAATCAATTTCTAATGAGATGTATCAAATGCTTTTTAGAGATATTCTCAATAAGACAAAGTTTTCCCCAGAAAAAATAAATATGCAGCAACTAATTTTGGAAATGTTTGAAGCGTAGCTTTTGCCAAATCTGAAATCAACTAGAATGATGAGTTAGAGGTATACAATAAACTTTTTCTTTAATGACATAAGAATATTGAAAATTGTGTAAACATCTCCTAAAGACATATAGTCAAATATATAGTATATTCTTAACTGATTTAGAAACAGAAATCAAATGGCTAACTAGACAACAGAGTCAACATAATCTATACATTCATAAAGTCAAATATATTTTTTATTACTAGAGCTCAAAATTTAATTTATTAAATTTGTTATTTGTTATGTTTAGTTAAAATAAATTTACCTTAAAGTTCTATAAGTTGTCAAATTAATTGATTGTTTAGTTTCAATTAAGTCACAATATATCAAAAATATATCTTATATTTGTTATATCTAGAATCAATTTGCTTACTCTTAAATGTTGATTTATTTTAATATATTTATTGCAAGTTAGTGATAGTAAACTAAAAGCAAACAGTCACATATTCTATATCAAACTGAACATATCCTTTTTAGATTTGTTAGATGCGATAAATGAGTATCAGCAGCAGCAGCAGCAGAAACTGCAATTGCGATTGCTGTGGAAAAACTTTTCGCGCTGCAGCTGCCAAATTAAACAAAAATTTTGACTCAAAGCGAGAGTTGAGTTTTCTACTTGCTGCTGGTTTTACCATTTTCTTTTTTGGCCAGCTTTTGCGCATTTTTAATGCATTTTAATGGGCGTAGTGGTGGCAGGCGTGGCGCTATTTCCCTCAGTCAAACGCAATTTGTAGCTCGCTCTGTCAACTCGAGCGCATTATTTGCATTTCTTGTTGCCCGCTTGTCGAACCGAATGCGAAAACTTTTTTTTTTGGGTTTCAGCTGCATAATTTGAATTGTCGTTTTTTTTTGTTATTGTTATTGTTGTTTTCATAGCTTAATTTGCAAGTGCAATGGCTTTTTAATTTGAGCACAAGCTTGGCAAATGCCAAATGCATAAATCATTTTTGGATATCCCGCAACAAATTAAAAATTAATGCAACGTCACAACCGCAGCCCACTCGAATTTCTGCCTCCCGCTCTCGCTGTCTCTTTCTCTCTTTCTCCCTCTCTATCTGGCCCTCAAAATGGCTGACCAGAAAATGCAGCACTGCTGCAGATTAACCATATTCGAGAACATATCAAAGTACGGGTACCATCTCCGGGCAGCACATTATGCCCACACGCCGTGGCCGTCACGATGCGGCACATTTTTATCGATTTTCCTCGCAGCTCTCGCAAAATGCAGGCATTGAAATAATTTGCAACCCCAAAACGCGCCCAAACAGAGTTTTATTTCGTTTTACTTTACTTCTTTCTATATTTTTATTTTCTATTTCATTTTATTTTTTTTTTTTTCGCTTTGCTGCGGCTGCTGCGTGGCACGCACTTTTAGAAAGTACCAGAAACAGTGGAAAAACTGAAAAAAAAAATTGAAGAAGACCACGAGAAGCAGCCACACAGAAGGATAGTGTGCGTATGTGTGTGTGTGGGTTGTGCCTGAAAAGAATAAGTAAAAAGAGAAAAAAATTCGCAATGAGGGTTGAAAATAAATTGCTTTTAATTTGATTTCAACTCAATTAAATCTACGGAATGGAATTTCAAATTAATTCATTTCTCGACTTGGCACATCCCTGACGCACATCCTTGCACCGACCGGCCCTTGGCTAATGCACTTTCATTAGCACCAATCAGTTATTCAATGCCATTATTTGGCAGAATCTGCCAGTTTTCTATCCTTAATGCCCGCACATATATATGAGCCCATCTAATTAGTTGACTGCAGGATGAGAATGAAACTCCGGATGCGAATGCGAATCTGTTCATGCCTCTGGGATATGCCGGATATGTGCACTTTAACACAGCTGTCGTTGATTGTTAGGCCGGCTAATGATCTGGCAAGTCTCTAACTTCTATTTGGTAGCCATAGATTTAATAACTAAATACGCACAATCAGAAAGAAGACCAACAAAGTTTGTTTTATTAAAATGAAGTACAAATTTTATCTTAAAATCATTATAGGTAAGGTTGAGCACTAAGTTCGGCTTTCAAGGAAATTTTTTATTATCTTGAAAAATTTAAAATAAAACTACTACTAAGCAAGAAGCTAATAAATAAGATCGATTTATCACTATTTAATGTTATTTCATCAAATTTAGTGTCAATATATATTAGAAAGAAATATTCTTTGAAATTTTGGAGCAAATATGTCATGCTAGAATATAAAATAGTTGGAACTTACTTTCATTTCATAGTCAATCAACTACAAATCTCTTTTTTCACCTCTTTGACTCTTTTATTTGTTAAAAGCATTACTTTAATTCAAAAATTCAAGCGTTTTGAGCTTCAATAGCAACTCAAATTTTACAGTAAATTTCTTCTCTAATTATGTTTAGATAGAAATAACTAACAAGCCCACTGATGCTGTAAGTACCATCTATGTAAAGTGCTGGAAATAGGCTTTGTGCTATATTAAGTCAGCTGGCTCGTATTGCGATCCGGCAATAACTGATGCCCCATCTGCCTCCCAGCTGCCTCTTTCCCTGGCCTTCATCTCCCACTTGCTCTGCTGGCATTCGAATTGTGTCACAATGCAGCTACAAAATGTTTTGTTGTACCCCTTTTTCGAAACACATTTTCATTGGCCTTTGCCGAAGCCGCTACCTCAACAAACAATGAAATTGCCCCGTTTTCACAGGCCCCACCCTCTCACACATTTACACCCACCGCCCGCCTGAACTTGACCTTGATAAATTTTGAAGTGAGCTTTTTAGCACATATCAAAATGGTTACATCTCAAGGGGGCTCTCCAAGCTTAAGCACTAAAAGGAAGGAAGCAGGGGGTGGGTCGCCAACTGGGGGAGAGCCATTGAGTAAGGTAGTCACAACCAAACCAAGTGTCGGCGTTGTCACCTCGCCCAGCTTCCCTCCCCAAAATGCGCCTCGCATTGACATTGAAAATTTCGCATCCAAATTGCATGTAGCAAATTGACGATGACGCATTTGCCACCCCGCCAACCGCCACCCCCACCCTTAGAAAGAGTGTGTGTATCTGACACTACAAGCAAGCAAATATATATACATATATATGTGTATATGTATATATATATATATATATATATATATATGTGTGTGTGCATATGTAGACAGCGGAGGGTTGGCTTCAATTACACTGCAAAATGAAACGTAAAAACCCACCCCCAAGGCGCACAAGTCAACCCCCGAAATAAAAGACGCACAGCCGCAAACGAAATCGAAAATATAATATATATACAATATATATATATACACACACGTATATAAATACCAGAAATAAACAACAAATCCGACCGGCAGCGTTTTAGCCATGTTCTCAGATTCGGGCTACGTGAATCATCATCAGGCCCTCGAGGCTCGAATTCAAGACTTGGTCCTTCAGTCAGTCAGTCGTCAGCTCAATCAGCTCTTCAGTCACGCAATTTGCAGTCATAAGCTTCAAGGACATGGCCCAGGTTAATCAGCGGGGCCTTGCCACGTTTTTGGGGGGCGCCACGAAAGTGATAATCAAAATAAACAAAGATTAGCATTGCATGTGCCTGTCTGTATCCATTGCCGCCTCCTCCATGCGGAAGGTGCGTTTAACCTTGAAACTGCTTTGTTGTTGTTGTTGTTGTTGCCCTCAAGGGGCAGGACA
>SCDS01000048.1:123449-168298 GCA_004149465.1 Drosophila nigromelanica
GGGGGCTCGCTGTTTTTTTTGTTTCCCCCCCCCCCCCCCCCTCCCATTCTCATTAAAAAGGGTTGTTGCTCTAATTCCAAACGATGGGTATTTGTCTGGAAGTAATTAATATTTTTTGGCACATTTAAGCAAATCTGCCGGAAAGGAGGAAAGCGGCAGCAGGTCAAGGTTAACGCACAATTAAAAGCGGTAAATAAATCTGCGAGGGTTGCCTAGACAGTTCAACGAACTGAATGCAAACCAAAAGGGTTCGATAAGCGGCAGCATCTAAAGTAGGCACCAAGTGCTAAAAAGTCACCGAAGTCAGAGCAAAGACAAGCAACAAGTTGGATCTAATATATCAAGCGAAGGGTTGCCGAAAACCGCACACACACACACACACACACACATTTGTGTATATACAGACAGACAGACACGCACATTGGGACTCTGCCCAAAAGCGCTGGCAACTTTTTATGGGGCGCCCATTTGCTCATTATGATGACGAAGCCTGTTGTTGTAGTTGTTGTTGTCGCTGCTGCTGCTGGAGCAGCGGGAAGGGGGCAAATGTGTCATAAAAGGCGCAACAGTCTACAGTCTGCATGTGCGGGCTTTCAGCATTTTGATAGGGCTACTCAGCTCCACATTTTGTGCGTTTTTTTTTGCCCTCGCGACGGCACCTACCCGAAATCCACTTGGCCTAGGTCAGGTTCTTAAATGCCTTCTGTGTGTGTGTCTGTGTGTGTGTTTGTGTGTGTGCGTGTGGCCTTTGCGGTTTAGCTTGACTACCTGTTGCACAGTTTTGTCGCCCTTTGGGCTTTTTAAGCCTGGTCAGAAGCAACAACAACAATATCTGCAGCCAAATTGCGCCTCATTATTGTGTCGCAGCTGCTGTCGAGACTTTTTTTGTTATTGGCCTCAAAATAAAGCACAGCAAAAAAGGGCAGCTAATAACGGCAATTAAGTCAACATGCGTTTTCTGTTGTTGGCGCTAATAAAGTCGGCACAAAAAAAAGTGGCAACTAAAAAATTGATTTCGAAATTGATTCAGTTGCGTCTGCTGTTCATGAACTGTCAGCGCCTCGAAGCCAGGATGCGAGCAACAGGAAAAGCTGAATGAACAGGAGCAGGAAGCAGCTGCCGGCTGCTGATTGCCTCCTGTTTGTGTGTGTGTGTGTGTGTGTGTGTGCTTCAGAGCCTCTGTGTGCGTGCTTGCCTATTTTTGGCCCAATTTCAGAGCGGCTTTTGTAGGTCGTCGTCCTCGTGGCTTGTCGGCGCTTAGCAACGTCTTCGGCTAACTTGATTACGTGTGTGTGTGTGCGTGTATGCGTGTGCGTGTGTATTAGTGCTGCGCCTAGGTAGAGGTTAATGACATACCGCATTGAAACAACAATTTTTGCAGCATTTATTTTTTTATGTCGTCTTTTCTTTGAGCTCATGTATGAGTTATCTAATAGAAAGAAAATACTTGTAATGATTACGTTTTCTATAAATACTTTGACGAAATGTCACGACTTTATGTAATTGAATTCCCCAGTTATTAGGAAGTGAATGACAAATTAACGAATACACATTAAGCTTCAATACAAAAGTGACTTTGTTGCAAGTTGAGATTTGATGATTGATATGAAAGATTTGCGGTATATATATTTTTTATTTAGAAATATTTGACCGATATTTCATATTCGATGCTATATTATTTGTAAGTTCGATGTTAATGATATTTCTCTTCTATGTTAGGAGCATAGTAACGCTCACAATTCTCAAGTTAAATACAACCAATTTTGTGACAAGATTATAATACCCTCTGTAAGAATAATATCCGTTATATACACTTAAAGAAACTACATTAAACATACAATCGAATCTCAATAATTCGTACTCTATAAATCGAATATCTCAATAAAACCTTGCAAAAACATCGTTAATTCTTTAAATATCCATATATTTTGGTCCCCTCTTTAAATCGTATTTTATCTTTTATTCAATGAATTTAAAACCTCTTAAAAATTAATTAATTTTTAGAACCTCCTATAATTCGTAATGCACACACACACACACACACACAAATGCACCCCGCACTTACTTTACTCGGTAGCTGCGTTAAGCCCCCACTCTAAAAACTACATTCTTGATGTTCTTCCAAACTAAATGTATGGTCGTTATGAAATTTTCAGGACATATTAAAACCTTTGAAATGTATTTACAAACCAATTTACAAATCTGTAGTATTTGATTTGCGTTTTGTTTTTGGTTTTATCAATATTGGGGGCGATTGGGGGGAGGTATCAAAATCTGCGTCTGCTTTACACAAATATAACAAATATAATATAAATTTGGTGCCACTAGCTCTTATAGTCTCTGATATATGGTAAGAAAACAAAAGGTTGAAATCGATTTTTATCGATGTTAATGAAACGATATAAGTCAAATAAGATATCGAGAAAAAAATGATAAATTTGATCGGCGCATGGATAAGGAGAAAAGTTTAGTTTTTAGTTTCCGATATCGGTACGTTTTATCAGACAGACAGACGGACATAGCTAAATCAACTTCTGATCAAGAATACTTTATGGGGTCGGAGATGCCTCCATATGCCTATTACATACATTTACACAAAATTATTATACCCTTTTCCCCCCATTTTCAATGGATTATATAAAACTTTTTTACCATTGAGTAAATAAATCAAAAGTAAAAGTCATTTAGACTTGAACTAAGTAAAATATGTTCAGGATAAGATTAGAGAAGAGATGTTTTATACACATATTTTTAAGGACAACCCCTAAATAGACTAAAACACTCGCAGCAAAAGTTTTCTCAAGCTATCAATTGTCTATAAAATAGATGTAAAAACTATTTTAATTGTATGTTGTTGCGCCTCTCAGTCAGCTATTGAATTCAAACACAACTGTACCCTGGGAATACTGAAGCATATCAATTTCCCGAGGAAAAAAGTCAGCAAATCACCTCAGAAACTCTTAGCTTGACTAATTTTAGATCAACAGCCCCCAGTATATATTTATGTGTGTGTGTGTGTTTGTGTGTAATGCGCACCAAAATCCAAGCCATGTGACATTCGACAAGATGTCGTCGTTGTCGTCATTGCTGCTGTCATTTTGGGGGGCTGCTGCGACTGCGTCTGCGTCGGGGTCTAGAGCCTGGGACAGGGACTGGGACTGGGACTGGAACTGGGAGCATGGCACGCTTGCAGCTTGCATTAAAATAATTGCTTCCGAAATGACAACTGCTGCTAAAAGTGGATGTGAACGTGAATGTTGATGCAGATGTAGATGTAGATGTGTATGTGGATGCAGCCCCCGAAGACGAAGATGTTCATCTTGATGTGCTGGCAACATGTGCGCCCTCAGCTCCCTCGCTGCCTCTGCCTCCCTGCCGCTGCCTCCCTGCCACTGCTGAGTGCGCGCCTGCGCGTGCCAACATTGTAAATGTTGCCACAGCAACGCAATAAGCATCTTGCGGCTGCATCTGCCGGGCGTTGCTTATTTACCGTTAAGGCGCAGCCGTCTGTCACTCAGAGAGCCCCGTTGCGGCACCAAGGAGACAGAGGCATTCCAGCAGCACTCCTGCGAAGCAGCCGCGTCCATTTCCACATAACATTTGCCCCTGTTTCCCCCCATTCCACCAGTTGGCGCTCGTCTGGGCGCATATGTCGCGTCCGTCTGCAGCGTCTATTTTTGGATGCCTCGCCGCGCCTGCGCACATATGTCTTGTGAGCATCTGTGTGTGTGTGTGTGTATGTGTGTGTATGGATTCCATTTGGATTTCCAATTTTCCGTTTACCGTTGCGCGTTTACAGTTATGTTTCCCAGCACTTTGCTTAATGGTTCCTGTGCGTAGGAGCACTTTAAGACGCAGCCGCGTCTCAGACTCAGTGAATTATATTTATGACTTTTCGCCGGAAATAGATGCCGAGTTCGGTTTTATAAGAAGCCTTCAAGTAAAATATGTGTGTTACATTTGTCATGCTTATTGGAATTATCAATGGCTCATCTTACGAAATAAGAAACAATTCTCCCTCTGCCAGGCAATGGAGAAACATTCATTTGGGAGTATGGGTAATGCATAGGTCAATGACATTGTTATAGACTCCTGTTAAAAATGATACAGAGTTAATTCTTTCATGAATAATATCAAATTTACTTTAATTATATAGCTAAAGAGATTTCTTTCTATATTAAATATTTATGAAATAAATATGAAACCTATCAAAAACCGCTACAAAAAATATGGAAGCAGTGCACAAAATCGCTAGAAAACCGCGCGCGTTAACAGTGCTCACGACATGCTTTCATTTGAAGAACACCGCAGCACTGCCTGAAACCGACTGTGTGAACCACTTCATGCACTGCTTGTGTTGTGCTGCCCTGGTGTAAACTGCTTTAAAATATAAAAGCAGTTTCGCTGTTAACGTTGGCTGAGTATATTCTGTTAACAGCACAGGTTCGTGTCTTGGATATAATATACTGCTTTTATGTGAACATTACAATCGCATGATTTTGATTTTTAGCGAGTTTTAAAGAAGCAAAAAAAAATAAAATAACGAAATCAGAGCAATTTTATTTAAAAGCAATATTAATCCCGTCAAAATGGTTATGGTCATCTCTAACTGTACGTAACTAAATTATCAAGACCGAAAAGAGCTTATCTTATATGAAACTTAAACTAAAAAAACAAACATTATGAAGAAAGTTTGTTACTGAAATAAGAATTGCATAAATGTTTCTATTTTAAATATAACTGCCTGAAATCGCAATAAATTAAAAATTTTATTTTTATAATTTTATTTAATAAAAATCAATTGTTAGTGATTTTTTTAAATTTTATTTAAAAAGCTATAACTGGCCTATTCATGCTCAGCAATATTTTATATTTATTTGAATGTGTCAAACAATTTTTTTAAAAAATTAGTATACGTAAAATTTTCATCCTTTAAATAAGATTTCATTTCTTATTTAAAAGTCATTAAATAGCTCAATGCTTTATTATCCTACAATATGCAATAAACATGTTTATATGAAAGCATTTTAACAAATATGCGTAGTTCAAAAGATATTTGAGTGCAACTTTTATATTGGATTTTTTAAATAAAAGTTGCAGAAAAAATTTTATATCCAATTTTTATTAAAACAAAGAAAAAAATACTTTTTGACAAAATAGGAATATAAATAACTTTCATGACTTTTAAATACAAATGGAATACATTTAAATCTTACATTTTAAGTAAAAGTATATAAAGTATATTATTTAGGCACTCAAATGCATATTTTTATTTTCCTATTATGCGTAAATAATAAAACTTTACGTTAATAGCTGTGCGCAAATTGAAATACATTAAATGACAGTTGGCCCAATCTGCTTATCTTTATTTTGACAACAATTTGCGATTTCAAGGAGAAATCGATTTGTTATGGATATGACTTGCATATCTCAGTGGAGAAAGCATAAAAAGTAAAAGAGTTACCAACTACAATTATTTTTTAAGGCCCTGTTGCGCTTCAGGTTTATATACTTAAGTAATTGTGCATCTTTAGGAGTAATCCTTATATCTAGATAATTATCAAGTGACTTACAAAAATGTCTCCCTTTCATTTATTCAATTTGCAGATCGTTTACGGTGCCGACGGGCAGCCCGTGCGTCCAGATGCGAAGCGCGGACGTGGCAAGGGGAAGGCGAGTGGCGCCACAGCCGCCGGTGTCAATGCGACAGCAGTTGCCGCTGGCAATGGAACGCCAACAACTGGGGTAAGTGCAACCAACTGTTTTAGCGCAGCTACTTGAGTTTATTAAGCCAGGCCATGGTCGCAACCAGAATAACACAGTGCGGCCAGCTAATTAAGTCACGCGGCAGCGGTAGACAGCCTGTCTGCGGCCTGTCTGAGCAGACAAGGTCCCAGGTCCCAATCCGCAGACAGACCCAGACCCAGACCCAGCACCAGCAGCAGCAGCAGACGCTGACTCAGTCCGCAGGCCCATTTTGAATGGCTTTCGCGGCGTGCCCCGGCAACATTTTCCACGTCATCACGCTGGGGCATCCGCATTGTTTGCGCAGGCAAATGGGCAAATGGGCAACAGGCATCGGCATCGGCATCGGCATCGGGTTTCTCCCCTCTGCAACATAATCCATCCACCACTCGCTGCACGTAGCAAACTCGCAGAGTCAGTGGCAAGCGTTGGGGTCAACCATTTGCCAACAACTTCAGCAGCAGCAGCAGCCGCAGCAGCAGCCAAAACAAGCGAAAAGGGCAGACAAAGTTACGCTCCCAAAGGCGGCCACTGAAGTAGCAACATGCCGCACGTAGCAGAGACCCAAGCAGAGACCCAAACAGAGACCCAGCCACAGACCCAGACCCCGTTGAGCCAGCTACTTACGAGCATTGTTTGTCGAGGCGAAGGGTCTGTCTGCGACTGGGGAATCAAAAGACCGCCGCCGACTGCCGGCAGCTAGACAGAGCCTGACATTGGCTCTGACTTTGACCTTAGTCGTGGTTTTGACACGCAACTTCCATACGCCGGCGGGCTGCCATTTCGCCATTTCGCCTTTCAAGGTCGTGCCTCGTAAAAAGTTGTCTAATTTAATAGTCATTCACACACTTCCCGGCTACGTCACAGCCCAAAACGAATCCCAGCATGGCCAACAGCTGTTCCATCATTCCATTCCATTATGTTGTCATAGCTCCACTTCAGAATGTCTCGATATGTGTTTATTTATATATTTGCGATATAATATCTGTAGATATCTGTATAATATAATATCTATTTATAATCGATATAGCTACAGAATCGATAATTATCCAAACATTAAGTGCTGCTATATACTATATTAATTTATTTATATGTGTCGATATATATCGATTATTAGATATATGATTTGATAACTAGAAATCAATTCGCATATGCGATATGATCACCACATTAACTACATAATCGGTATTTATCGATTTGGTATCCATTGATATGTAATATAATAATTTCACAATCGATATTCATCAATTAAAATATGACAATATGTATTTCTTTACTACACAAAAGGTTATCGGTTTACACATTATCGTATCGACACTTATCGATTAATGAGATATGATAGCTACACATAAATTCAAGCTGAGTTCGGTACTAAGTTTTGAAACATCTCTTGAGCATTGCGATTTATTTTCGATGAATATCAGGGTTAAATTTTAACTACATTTATTATTCAGCACACTTTTTTAACCACTTATTTCAACCAGAAGAGATTAGACACCTAATCATATAACATTTTTAGAAATTCTACAAATAATTTAAAATTATTAACAAGCGTCATCTAACCATCTAAAATACGAAAATTTATCATTAAAACTCTGTTAAGGACTGAGTTTCAAAATAACAAATAAATTCAAAGCAGTAAAAATATACCTAATTGAGTACTACTCTATTGGTAACTAACTATGGCTCATAGATAAATATTTCGTTATTTTGGTAATCAGGTAAAAGTGGAACGCAGAACGGGACTCCATTTTTGCCATTATTTCCCAAGTAATACACTCGTTCTGACTACAATAGGGTGCTCATTAACATTTCGTTGAGTATTATGCTGAAAGAAAGTAGAGAAAAGTAATCCGAAAACTTTTGTCGCTTATCTCGCTGCATAAACTGGATACGATTACTTGGGCATTACATTCCACTGTCAAATAAAGGTATGCACATACATTAACAGTGTATATGGTTCAAGGATTTCGTGCGAAGCGACTTGCTCAGTCAGGCATTAATACTGTCATCTATCTGTCTGTCTGTTTGTCAGTAACTTGAACCTTTGTAAGAAATTTGGGGCGCAACTGCCACGGCGACAGTTGCCGCTTCCGGGGGAGCTGCTGCCGTCAGACGATGCTCGTAAAAAGTTAACCAAACTTGAGAGTCATTCACACAGCTTCAGACAAGGCGTCCTGTGGTATTGTCCTTGTGCGGCTTGTTGCATGCCGCACACAGCGCTCATGCCCCCGCTGCTGTTGCTTTAATCTGGCGATTTGTCTTGTAAAACGGCAGCGGCAACAGCTGTGTTTATGTCCACATTCGCAGCCCCGTCAATGAAGCGTTGATTATGTCGTCATGGCCACACACACACAGAGACAGACAGAGACAGAAAGAGAGAGAGAGAGAAACTTGACATTCCTTGGCAAGCCCATAAAAACGCAGGCAGACGACGCGACGATGGCAACTGGCAGCATGCGGCATGCGGCATGCCACATCCTTAGCACTCGCAGCCAAATCACGTTGCTCCATAAAATGGCAATGGAGCAACAAGTTGGCGAGTTGGCCAACCCAACTGGGCCCAAAACTAGTGGGGTCCCTGGTTCTTGGCTGTTGGCTCTGGCTGTGGCATCATCGTCTCTGGCTGCGTGCTGCGCCTGACATTCAACTGGCAGCAGCGCGACGGCAGCTTCTTTAAGTTTCGCTGCGGTTGGCTTTGAATTGGTCTCGAGTTGGCTTCGACTTGGTTTCAGTCTCGTTCTCGGTCTCGTTCTCGTTCTAGTCTATTGCCAGCCCGTTGGCACTTTGTGTGCCGCTGCAGCTGCTGTTGCTGCTGCCTTTCCGGCAACAGTTGCAAAGTTTGTCCATGTTGTTGCCTTTTGTTGCCTGCCAGACTGGGTGAAAGTGAAGTTTCGTTTGGGTGCCCCAGTGACCAACAGCAGCCGCCACCACGTCGCCGAAAATGCAGGTCGCATTGCTTTTGCCATTGGCAGCTCGTGACCTTTATCGCCTGCCTGCCTGCCTGCCTGCCTGCCACAAAAGAGGCAGAGCAACTGAACAACTGAAAAAAAAGAAGCGAAACATAAAATAGTCACCGCAACAGCACACGGCCATTCGGGACTTGCCAAGGACACCGCCAAAAGCGTCGCCACTCCAACTCTGACACCTACAATGCGGCCAATGGCAACGCGCAACGTGCAACGTGCAACGTGCCACGCGCCACGACAGCTGCCGCATTCATGTTTGCGTTGTAGTTGCCAGTTGCGATTTTTGGCAAACGCTGCGCTGCGGCCATTGTTCATGTCCGTGTTGGCCTTTGTTGGCCGACAAACGTTCCGTTCCAGATCCCACTCCGCCTCCCGCCTCCCGTCTCCCCTTCCCGAACCCGATTACAATCCCAGTCTCGGTCTCGGTCCATGGCCACTGCCACTTCCACGGCAACTTGTTGCCGTCCCGTCATGCAATCTGCATATGTATGTAAGCTACTTCTGATGGTCATCGTTCGACCTTATCGCTGCCCTACACTGTGCAACAAGAAATTGTTAACCCCATTGTACACTTTCATAACAATTGAGTGCAAAAGTTGCATTTGCAACTTAATTAAAATATTTGAATATAAACTGTTTAACTTTAACGACTTTAATTGATCAATGATGAATATACTTAAGGTCTTGATTATTATTGTTTTTTTGGTATAATACAGATTTTTTAGTTTATGAGGGTGGAAGTGGTCCTCAGAAAACAATCTCTAAAATTATGGGAGGTATCAATTTTCGCGGCTTACCCAAATGCAAGACGAACATAGCGCGAAAACCAATATAATTATTTATTTTGTGGTATCCTATCCTAATCCTACGTTAAATATAATCCAGGCTTAAAAATAGTTGCGTTTATATGGAGAGTCGTACCGCACGGATATCAATTGAAAATTTAACATTATTAGCCCATGCAACATTGAACACCAACTTCCATCACTTTTCCGAATATGACAAAAGACATTTTCACATTTTTTAAAAACGCCTTGCGACTGAAATTATCCGATCTCATCGGTCTTCTAAAATCCACAAAAAATAATGGGAGTAAATATAATTTCAAATTTAATTAAGTGCACTTTACCCATGCAATTATTTTATATATATATAAAAAACTATCTTTACTTTATTAATTCATTATTTTTTCTGGTAATACAATATTTTAATACAACAAATTATTTAGATGAAAATTGTATATTCCCTTCAATAAATACAAATTTCTATTTTTATAGAAATATTCTTAATTTTAAAAAGATTTTAAAACTGTCTTTAAAGTAGATTGTAAAATTTAAATCAAAATCGATTCAATTCTATTGTTATGTCTGCGTTTACCAGTTTATCTAAAAGTGGAAAAAATGTTGTATCGAAGAACCTGTTTGGTATTTTTTATTTTGTTGTACTGTGTAAGCTCCGGCAGAATTGGCTGTTGTGCTGCATTTTTAAGCCAACACCCACGTCCTCGTTGCGGCGCCCATTGAAATGAACTGAACTCTTTTTTGTATTCGTAACGAACTGTTCGTGTGGCAGCGTGCAGCGTGCAACGGACAACGTGCAACGTGGGCAACGTTTGCGGCGACGTTTGCGGCGACGCGTCGTTGGCGGCAATTAGTCAACACACACATGCCCCGGCGATGCAATCAGCTGTCACAATGTTTGGACACAGACTGTGCCCCCCAGTGGCAGTGGCAATGTCAGTGGCAGCGGCAGTCAGAGTCGAGCTGTGCCCCACTGGAATGGAAGCCGCGTGGTGCACTTAACGTCTAATTAGGCGCCGCTCAAAAGCCGCTCAACGGGTTGCGGCCTGGCTGGTTAGCTGCCGCCGCTGTCTGATTGCCGCCTGGCCACACAATGTCAAGGCATGTCCGCGACTTGGCCACACCTTGGCCATCAGTCAAAGCACACACAAAAAATGGTATATAAAAGCAGAAATAAAAAAACGTTGAAAGAGTGAGAGAGAGAGGGAGGGAGGGAAGGAGAGGCACACAGAAATGGGCAACATGCTGAACATGTCGGCGCCACAACGGCTACCTCAGTAGCCGGCTGCGAGGCACCGCCAACCGTGACAGGGACTGTGATTGCGGCTACCAAACGGCAGCAGCAACAGCAACAGCAGCAGCAGCAGCAACAGACGACGACAGGCGACTCCTACGTGAGCTCTGGCGATGCGATGGCTATGATACCCAAAGAGCTTACATGCTCGGCTCGTAAAAAACAGACCCAGGCAGCAGGCAGACAATTTGTCGTCCCCAGCAGCAGCAGCAGCAGCAACAGCAACAGCAGCCGCAGCACTTGGCACCACTTGTGATGTCCCAAACCGAAACGTAATCGAGACGAGACGCGTTGCGAGGCGAAGGGGAAGCCAAAGGCAGACTTTTGGCACACGCAGCACGTGAGGAGTTCCCAGTTGCCAGCTTGTTGCGGTTTATTTATATGAAAGAGGCAATATGTGCGATCCATGGCACTTAAGCCGAACAATGAAAGCCACGTAACTGGCAACTGGCAACCGGCAACTGGCAACTGGCAGCAACAGCTGTCGACTTGTGTTTGGGCCACGTCAAAGCGGCCCCGAGGCGGCCTCGGTCTCTGCTGCCAATTGAAATCTGACCAAGCCAAAAAGCCCGCGCGCACAATATAAAAGCAGCAACAACAACAACAACAACAACGATAACGTGAGCCAGCATTTAGCAGGGAATCCATTTCAATGTCAAGGCTCAGCGGGCCTCACTTTGCTAACAAGTTCAAGGTCTTTGCCCGCGGCCAACTGGGCCAAGGTCATGCAACAACAACAACAGCAACAACTACAACAAAAAAGAAGTAAACAAACCTCTGCTTTATCTAATAATAAGTAACAGGAAGCAGCAGCAGAAAAAAAAAGGTCATTGCGCTTCATTATGTCCGGGTCGGACTTAACCCTTGCCGGCAAACACTTTGGTCCCTGCTCGGGCGCCGCCACGCGCACGCACTTGACCCTTTTGACGACAGGAGAGAAACAGAGCGAGCGAGCGAGCGAAAGAGAGAGAGAGAGAGAGTATTTGTTGTTGCGCTCAAATATCCTTGGGCTATTGAAAGGCAAAGGCTGCCAGCTCATAATGTGCCGGCTCCTGACTTGGCGCTGACTTTCATTTCCGTTGCGCCCGAAATTTGTTTCTATTTTTTTTTTTTTTTTTTTTTTTTTGTGTTTCATTTTGGGGTCCAAAGTTTCCTAATCTTTTTTTGTGTTTCGGTTACTTTTTTTTAGGGGGGTTTCTTTTTTATGTTTTTTTGCTACTTTCGCCTGCCGCATTATCAACTGTTGCTGCTTCTGAGTCAAGGACCTATGCCAGTAGCGATATTTGCATGTCCTTTTTCGAAAAGTTCTGTACGTTTTTTTTGTGTTTTCTGTTGCTGTCCGCTAACCGGCTTTGCGCCCGGCTCAGCACAGCTGGCAGACAAGTCTGCCAATTGTCTGAGGCAATCCCAAAGCCAAGTTTTTTTTTCAATTTTTTTTTTTTTGGGTTCGAGTACGCTTTGAAAGGTTTTCCATTATGAATTTGTTGACATTTTCTTTTGGCTCGCAAAGTTGATTGACCTTCGCTGAGGTTGGGCAAAGTTCAAAAGGCAATTGCTTCGTCTTGTATTTGTGCTATTCAATAATTAAATCAATTTCTTTGCGTCTGGCATTTAAATTCAATTTAAGGAAAACGTTTTTCATGCGCATTTTTTGTATAATTAATTTTCTTGCAGCAGCAACAAACAATGAAATTTACAATTTACAACTTTATGCACACACACACACACGCATGGCGTTATACAAAAGCCAAGCACTTCCGCTTCCTGTGCCTTACACAGACACAAACACACACACACACACAGAGCAGACAAAATTGCAGCAATAAATTTGAAATTCAATTTAAAATGAACATAAATTGCTTAAACTTTCGAAGCATGTCATTTTTAAAACATTTTTCAACTAACACACACACACACTCCATCCACATGGAACACTTCGCACACACACACACACACACAACAACCATAAAGCGCATTAAGCGCTTTAAGGCACAAAATGCTGCCATAAAAATCGTTTGCTCGTTAATTTCTTGTGTACTTGTTTTTTTATTTACTGCTCATTCTCTCGCACTCTCCCCCACCCACACTCCCTCTATCTCTCTCTCTTTCTCTCTCTCTTGCTCACTATCTATCCTGCTTGTCTTACGCGTCGCAGCTCCACACTGCCCCCACCCGCAGCAGCAACCACCCCCAATGCTGCCCCAACCCCTGGCTTAAATACACACATAGCTCAGCTGTTGTTGTTGTTGGTGTTGTTGTTGTTTTTGTTGCTTACTCTCGCACATAACAGCAACTTCAGCTTCGACTATATACACACATATTCACACACATACACACTTGATAAATGTGCATGACTGGCACACACACACACACACACCCGCAAGTATGTATGTATATGCCACGTTGTCTATATAACACATCATACGAGGGTTGTTAAAAATATTCGTGTATTTTATTCCAAAATAAAAAGCTTAAAGAAATTAAATAATTATTTATTTATTGTCTCTCTTTTATATCTTACCTATTTACTAACAAAAATAACAGTGATTTTATTACATTATTCTTATATTATTTTTAACTAAAAAAAAACAATTTATTTATATATTTTGTTTAACAAATTTGCCTTTGAAATTTCAAAGTGTATCATAAATTACTGAGTTCATAGATTTGACTTTTTTTTTAGTTCTTAACAAATAGATAAACAAATAATCTATAAAATAATAAACAACGTATTAATTATATAAATATTATTTGGCTGAAGCTAGAAAAAAACACTCAAAATGTGAAATAAAAACCATTTTAAAACAGTATAAATTATATATTTAAATAGTATATCCTTTTACTATGCTCAACACGAAGTGATATTAAATAAGTCTTATGCAAAGTAAAAGTTAAGTAAAATTTTCTAAGATTTAAATACTTAAAATAAATGTTGCAATTTAGAATAATTTTAAATACCTTAGATACCTGACTAAGATAATTTTCATATTTTATCCAATACTCCTCATCCTGCCGGCGCTTAGCTGAGTCGCTTGGGCAAAAAAGTAAGCAAGAAAAAGCGTCGACGACGACGACGACGATGGCAGCAGTAAAGCTTTTCAATTGCCACCCTAGACCCCATCATACGAAATGCGCGTCTATAATGCCTTATATAAACATGCACCACACACACACATACATTATATATATATATTTATGTATACATATTTTCATACATATATATTTATACCGTCTAGCTGTGTGTGTGCGTTCGTGTGGGCGTTGGGCGGCGGCACTTTCGGCGGGCGGCTCTGGAGTCGCTTTAATTTTGGCATGCATTAAGTGCGCTCACGGGGGTTGTTTTCATTCGCGTTCAGCTATTTTTATTACGTATTTTTATTTTGTTACATTTTTCGTTTGCTTTTTCTGTCAGCAGGACTCTTTAATGCGCTGACTTTAAGCTGAAGCGCCATTTGCCATAGCATACTTTTGTGCTTGGCTCAGTTGCTGCTGCTGCTGTTGCTGCTGCTGCTGGTGGCATTCACGCATTTTGCCAGCCAATTTGCAATTTGCCTCATTCGAGTGCTGCTGCTGCTACCCCTCGTACCCCTTGCCGGTCCCAGTCCCAGTCCCCGTCCCATTCCCTGGTGAGTTGTTCTAAGCCATTGCCCGTGTGCGCAAATACAAACACAACAAACCGTCGCTGTCCGTTTGTCCGTTTGTCTGTTGTCTGCTGTCTGTTTTTGTCTTTGGCAGTCAACTTTTTGTACACACAAACACACACACACACACACACATATGCTTTGCAACTAATTTTCTTTGTTTTTCAATATTTTCTGCGCTTTCGTCGCATTCTCTTTGTGCGCTTTCTCTTTCTGGCCGTTCGCGCAAAGATGTTCTCTTGTTCCTTGTTCCTTGCTGCTGCTGCTGCTGATGCTGCTGCTGCTGCTGCTGCTTAATGCAACGTCACAGCAATGTCGTCTGGCCCCCAACCATTGCAGTCTGCTGCTGCTGCTGCTGCTGCTTGCACTGCTCTTAGCCGCATTCCGCCCCCCGAGGCGTTAGCCAAAATGGCAAAACGGTCATAGACATGCCTCGAACTTTGTCACATTGCGAATGCACGAGCTTCTTCTTGTTGCTGTTGTTACTGTTGTTGTACACAAGTCTGGAATGGATATTCTCTGTTGCCGTCACTATTTCCATCCATCTCGCTCTCTAACTCCCTTGACAGCCGCTGTCCTGTCTGCTGCTGCTGCTGCTGCTGCTGCCTAATGCACATTTGATGGCACTCGCTAATTGCTTGATTGCCAATACGATTTCCCACGCACGCGAGTCTGCAACTTGTCGGCCAGAGGGGCGGGGCGGGGCGGGGCGGGGTGGCGTAGGCAACAACGGCGCGTTTGCACTTCAAATGAACATTCGGCGATTTGAGACGTCGCGATAAGCACGAAAGGAATTAAACATAAATTATAATTAATAAAGCGACCGCAGCGCTCCCTCCCTCACACACACACACACACACACACACACACGTGTATTCGCAGCTAGAAACAGCTCACGACAAAAGGGCGTGACAACAAAAAGCGAAAACGGCAAAGGCTGCAAATAATAAAAAAAAGAGCGCAAAAACAAAACAAAAACAACAACAACAAATATGCACAATATTTGCGCTGCATTAAATTTCATGTTGCCTCTCGCACCTCCTTCTTCTTCACACAGAGCCAGAGCCAAAGCGAATGGCACAACAGCAACAAAAACGAATCCAAGCGAAAGAAGAAGCAGCAGCGAGCACATAAATTACAGCAAGCAAAAACAACAACAGCACTGAACGAAACGAACGGGCAACGAAACAAGACAAAACGTAACGAAACAAAAAACGAAAAAAAAACCGACAACATGGAAAAATGAAAATGATAAATTGCAAACTGCACATAATTATGCAATTAAAGTTCGACGTTGTATGTTGGGCATTGCTGTTGTTGTTGCTGTCGTTGTTGTTTGTTATTATTATTGCTGTTATTATTATTGCCTGGGCTGGGCCCACAAAACGAACTTTGCCTGCAAATAACAGCTGCAGCAGCAACAGCAGCAACAAACTCAATAAGAAGCAGCAAAAAATGCAACAGTCGCTTGTCTCTTTGTTGTTGTTGTTGCTTGCCTGCTTGCTTGCCTGATTGTTTTATGCCAGCCTATGTAAACAGCAACAACAACAACAACGAAAGTAACAACAACACAGCAATCAAGCAAGAAACACAAAAAGCACAACTTGCCAAGAAATCTATTTGCCTCGACCAATGCGACCAGAAGAGCTGAAGACAGCCTTATTAGCAATGAACAAGAAGAAGAAGAAGAAGCGTGTGAATTAACGTCTCTTTTGAAGAGGTGAAAAAGAGAGGGGAATGCGAGAAAAAGAGCTTAAACAACGAATACAAATTATAATAGCTATTTTTTATATAATATCAGCCACCTTAGAAAAGAAACTTAGTAGCTAAATAGTTAAAAAAGAGTCTTTTTTAACCAATCCTAACTCCATCTTACACAATATTATGTCATTTATTATATACGTAAGATCTGAATACGCTGATAGAAATAAAAATTATCTGACAAAAATAAATCAATCCTTTGCTCTAACCACAAAGATTTGTTTCTGAGTAATAATACTTTTATAAAAATAGTATAAGTCTTCAATTTAATGGAAAAAGTTTTTATCGAAACTTCAGACATATTCTAAGGTATTAAATGGGTAAAATAGGTATTAAAATAGCGAAATCCACTTCAGTTCTGAAGCTCTCAAAATTAATAAATGATTATAATCATAAACTTTCATAAATTTATACTTTTATTAAAATTAAAATGCATTCATATTTTGTGTACCAATATAGTATTAAATTTATTGGAAACAAGTTTTCATCAAAAGTTCAGACATATTCTTAGTTATTGAATAGGTTGAGTTCTAAAACTTAAAAAATCAATAAATGATTTTAATCATAAACTTTCATAATTATAATTTGATTAATTCTGTCTAGTCTAAATTCCAAAATTTACCTTTATGTCAATAAGACTTCCAAAATCTTAAGGATATTTCAACACTTTCAAATAATTTTTTAATTTTTGATTCAATATCGAGTATTGCGATCTTTAATGGCGTATCTTGTTAATTATGTAGCGTGTGGTAATTGTGTCTGCCTGTGGGTACATTGTTGGCCATATGGGCGCTGGCTTTGCGTGTTGGTAAAACGGGCCACGCCCATTGCTTGTATAAAATTGCCAGCCCTACAATTTGCTGCAATTTCCTGGCCAATTTGGAGCCGCATTCTGAGGGCTTGGACAGCTGTCGCATAATTGTTGGCGCCCTCGCAACAACCGCTACTCAATTATGAAAAATATAATTTTTTAAATGTTTGTTTTATTTTTGGCATGCAACAAAAATGGATTTACATTTAATGAATTTTTATTTGCTTACAATTTATTTATGTTCTCTTTTTTGTTTTTTGTTTTTTGCTCCTGTGCGCCGTTTGGCATCGTCTTTGGCTGCTGTTGTTTTATTATATAAATTATTAATTTTAATTTTCTGCATGCATACTCCAGTGCACAGCCAGTGAGTACACCCACACGTACACACTCACACTCACACACACACATACATATAAGTAAATTTATGTATGTATATACATATATATATATTTATGTAAGTATATATAGCAACGCAATTTGTTGGCACGCCCTGCTGCAACATTTTGCCCTGGCACGCCCCAATGCTCGTCCTCCTCCAGGTCCCCATCATCATCATTATCATCACCATCATCATCATCATCATCGAGCTGATCATCATCATCGTCATTGCTGTTCTTTTGTGTCTGGCAATTAATTTTAAATTGGGCGTGCATACGAAAAATATTCGTAGTTTTCTTCCTTTACATTTACGCGACGGTAATGTGCACTTTGTCCATGTATTGGTTGCCGCCTCGCCCACCAATGTGTGCGAGTGTGTGTGTGTGTGTGTGCTAGTGTGTGTGTGTGTGTGTATTTTGTGTGTGTTGATTTTGTCGTGCGCTCTCGAGGCAACAGCAATCCGAATGGAAAGCAAAAAACGAGAAACCTGTATTAAATGAATTTTGAGCGTTTTTAATTTTTAATGCGCTCGCTGTATGCTGCTCATGTTGTTGTTGTTGTTGTTGTTGTCATTATAGTACGTGTTGTTGTTCTTATTTGCCTGCCTGCATTTTCCGCACATTTGCATTGCACTTTCGGCTCGGGGGCGTTGACTGAGACTTCAGAAATACAAACAAACATACATACATATATGCAGCAGCATCTTGCCCCAAGGTAGCGTCTTAGAACTTGAATCTCATTTTAGGGACACTCGGCGAAAAAGTATACTCATTAAATAAAAGAAAAAATTGAAATTTCAAAAAATGTCCTACATATTCTTTTAAAAAAACGTATAAATCATAATTGATTTCATATTTCATTTCGAACATTATATACGCATAAAAAAAGAACAAAACTTTGTTATTATTTATAATTATTATACAACTTTTTATCTTGTTGAAAATAGTTCGGTTTTAGATTAAATACTGAATTGAAATCATAGATTTGTGAACTGTGTATTTTAATCCAAAAAATTTATTTAATCTCTCCTTAACTTAACTTAACTTCTCCAAGTGCAGAGTTCTTTTTCTCAAACTTTCATTTTACTTAAAATTGAAAACAAAAGAGCAATAAAATGTAAGTCTTTATGTTTGCTTTAATGGTCCAATTGACAACTTGTAATGATCTCGGAAGTTTTTTGGAAGTTTACAGCCTGGCTTAAACGATTTCCCACAAACAAGGCGAAGATAATAATTTTATAGAACATTTATGCCAAGCCCAGCAAATTATATCTTTTACTCTGTTATACAATCCGTATGTAGTTATCAGTTTAAACAATTTCGATAATTTTAACAGCATATTATTTCCACTTTTGAATGTGGCCCATTTTGGTTCAAGAAAGTGCCAACAGGATTATGCTGATTATGTGCTCAACAAATTTAATGTCCTTGCTAATGTTATTTGCCAAGTGCTTAACTGTCATTTGCCAAGTTACCCCCCGTTACCAGTTCACAATCAAATTGTTAGGCCAAATGGCAAAAGGGTGGCGGCCTAGTCGGCTCGGTTATTACGTGGAATGCTTCGAAACAACTTTCAATAGTTGCCAAGCTCAATTTAATTGGTTCCATTATGCATACGGCACACACACACACACACACACACATACACCTTAACAAACTGACATCTACTTATGCGAACATTTGCCAGGAACCCTCTGCGATAGTGCGCCGCCCCTAACAGCTGCGGCGACCCTCGCAGACCCTCGACGACCCCCTCCGATGCCGCAGCATAAACAAACTCGTCGCCTGGCAACTAAGCAGCTACCCAAACCGCCACAATTCACAATCCCCACTAGCTTCCGACCCCATCCACCTCTCCCTCCTCCCTCGACCAACAAAGATTCGAGCAACCCTTTTCGCTGGCGCAAAAAAACAAAAAAAAAAACAAAAAAAAACTTTTGAAACCGCCCTTCAACAACTCACACCAAACACATTTCATTTGCTTAAAATTCCAATTCACTTGAAAATTTGAATATTTTGCATATTTTGTGTGTGCGAGAGCGTTGTGTGTGTGTGTGTGTGTGTGAGCGTGCTTAAAATGCCTGCAACATTTTTTAGATTTCTCAATTCTTTTTATTTTTTAAGCTGCAAAAAACATTAAAGAAAATTGTTTGCGAAAAAGCAAAGAAAAAAAAACACACACACAGCAACTGGAAATTGAAAACTCTTTGCGCCAGAAATTCCAGCAGCTAATAATAAAAAATAATAATAATAAAAAATGCAGATATTTTGTTTTTAAACGAGCGGCCATAAAAATTGTTGCTTATGCTTTTCGGGGCCGGCTCCGAGGCAGGTTTATAAATAATTCATATGAACGCGCGCGTACAAGAAATTAAAAAACAGACAGCAAAAAAAAACAGGGTATAACGAAAGAGCAAAAAAAGAAAGAAAGGAAAGAAAGAAAGAAGCCGTCAAGGAAGCATATTGATTTTCTTACGTGCCACAGCTGAGGTGCACAACCCACACGACCAACCCCCCCCCCCCAACCCCCCCCCCCACCCCCCCCCCCCCCCAACCCCCCACACACGCTTCCAAAGTCGATTGCTTTAAAAGCAAAGCGAAGCGGGCAAAAATGTAAAAATAAAAGCAATTTTTATAGCAATTTGCATGAATAAACTATAAAATAAACATATAAATATAAATAATGTGTTGCCACAGATACGAAAAAACAGCAACAACAACAATGTTAACAACAGCAACAGCAACAACAACAACAATAGCAATGAGTAGAGAAATAACAACAATCGACAAAGTTTGCAGCAAAGCAAACAAAGGCAAAGCAATAAGAAGAGGAAGCACTAAGCAAAATAATCGAAGCAGCCATGAGAAAAACCAACAACAAAAATAACAACAACAGCAACAACAACAAAATGGCAGCCGTCGCAAGAGGAAGAAAACAAAAATAAATAATGGAAAATTGTTTCTCTTTCTTAAATTTGTTCTCTCGCTCTCCTTTTCGCTTTCTCAAGAAAAATAACAAGAAATTGCTGGAAATACAAAGCGAAAATAAAATAAATTGCATCATAAAACGTAGCTGAACAACAGAGTGTGAGCGAAAGAGATGGAGCATCTAATACTATAGCTTCCATCAACAAGAAGAAGCAGCAGCAGAAGAAACAGTTAAATTAGAATTTTATGCAAATTAGGCATATTTATAGAAGAAACTGCAACCAGCAGGAGCTAAGCAGGCCAAAGTTGCCAGGTGGTTTTTGTTTTTTTTTTCATTGGTGACAGTGTTGCCACCCCACAAACAGCTAGCAACAGCACACAGCATGCATTTAACATGCCGCAAACCGCTAATTACACAACATTTAATTCGTAAATTTATAACACAAATTGGCAAAAATGTCGTAAAGCAATTATTTTTTGTATACCCTGTATCTATAAAAAAAATTATGGGTTGGGCTGTCTAGCAGGCAGAAGCAGGCATATTCGATTTTATAAAATTTATAAAATTCTTGGTCAGCATCAGAGATCTCAGGGACTACAAGGGCAAGGATATGAAGGAAATTATCAGAACTAGCGATTAATAAAAAAAAATATAGTATGTCCACCGATCAAGAAAATTTAAAAAAAGAAAAAAAAAAGTACAAATGTACCTTGTCTACATAAATACATTTGTCTCATATTTATTTTATGAAATGTTCATTCAAATCAAACACGGTATCTCTTAGTCGAATACTCGAGTGTTTCGTGTTTTTTTTTCCTATTATATGCATTGCAAATACATTTTGCATTTTTATGCAAATTTTAGAAAATGTTGAAAATTTATGCGCTAATTAAGTCAAATAATTTTTGGAATTTATAATGAACTGCATGGCGAATTTTGACGACAACAGCAAAAGCCAACTACAATAAGCAACCTAGCGAATGTGGCGCCCAACGTGGGCATCTGGCAAATATGTACCTTAGCTGGCAAAACATCAAATTAGTCGCCGGCAACAGCGAAAACAAGGCAACCTGCCATGGCCCAATCCAAAGTATGCTGCTTGCTGCATATTACATCTCATCTCCAACACTGGCCAAATATTTATGTTGGCAACTGTTGACTGCCAGTTATGGCCAATACAAAATTCTATTGTTGCCTTGTTGACTTATTATAAAACTTTGCTTATTAGCTTGTGCCTTGTACAACATATAAAACATAAAACAGGAGCAGCTGCAAATTATTATTAAAAGTACAAAATCTCCAGAACCAGTTGAGAATTAGAACAGGCAGTTTTGAGTTGTCTGGTAGTAAAGTTCGTTACGCAATACTTTTAAATATATATGCGAGCTTATAAAACCAACTGCAAATAACGATCAGTTTTTGAACTTTTTGGCTAAACAAACTTTAAACACACACATTCAAAAGGATACAAAATATATGATGTAAGCAGGATGATATATGTAGTTATATTTATATATATATATAAATATATGTGTGGTTTCTGTGTGGGCAGAGTGGGCGTGGCTATAGCTGGACCCCAGATCTCGCTTGCAGCAGCATTAAAACTTTGATAATTACATAACTTTTACTATATGTAAGTATATGTATGTGCTTATGTATATATGAAATCTCACAAATGTTTGCTACACATTTTTGCCACAGTGCCAGTTAAGGCGCAGGGCGGTCTGGGCGGTCGGGGGGTTGGGGGCGTGGCATAGCTGCAGGCACAGCCATAATAAATAAACGTAAATTTTGCATGTGGCGAGTTAATGCAAACAGGCACACAGGGTCGCCAAGGGGGGTGGTGGTGTTGTGGTGTGGTGTGGTGTGGCAGCAAAATGTAAAATTAATGCATAAAGTTTACAGCAGCAACAGCAACAGCAACGACAACAACAACAACAACGGCAACGGCAACAAAATCAACAACAAGAACATGCAAATAAAAATGAAAATGAAAAGTCAAAAATGCAGCAGAGAGAAATGAAAATACGACAAAATAATGTTTCGTTGATAAAAACTGGCCATAGTTTTTGGGCTTGTTGTTGTTGTTGTTGTTGTTGATGTGTTTGCTGGACTTGGGGCCAAAACAAATTTGTGTAATTATTACTTGGCCCACCGAAATGTGGCAGCGGAAGTGCCGCAAATATGATGAGAATAGCAACAACGAGCCGGAAGCGGATGTTGCCAAATGAGATTATGCAAATGTCAAACTCGAAGCCGTTGCAAAGATACCCAAAGATTTTTATTATCATTATTATTTAGTTAAATGCCAAAGTGCTCAGCAGCTAAGCGCCTTAGAGTTTTGCCCAGGAGACTCAAATCAATGAATTAGTTTTGAAAGCTTTTCACAGCAAAATATCAAAGTTAAAGTTGCATTTGTAACAATCTTTAGTCATATTTGAATGCAAGTTCTTGCCGCATGCAACATCTGGTTGCACAGTTTTCGCTTTTAATTCGAAAGTTCAGTGAGCTGTGCAACATTATGTGGATGCTGCGGCTGGGCGAGCTGTTAAGCAGCAAAAGCCAACTCTTTGCGATTGGGCAACAGCAACAACAACAACAACAACAATAACAAAGTACACAAGCTGCTTTTAATGTGCCATTAAAATGGATGTGTGTGTGTGCATTGTCTGTGTGTAGGTGTTGCTGTTTGGTCAGCGTTTGCCTTGCAAGCAAACTAAAGCCATAAAAGCAGCGCCAACAACAACAACGAAATATATTGCAAAACAAAATGGCCACTTTCGCAGCAGCAACAGCAGCAACAATAACAACAAGAACAGCCCGCCCCGCCATTTTATATTATTATTTTTGCCTGCTTCCTTTCACACAGACACACACATACACACAGTCGCGAACGAATGTTGGCAACATTTTTAATATTGCTGCCCATTTCATTTGTTGTTTTCCATTTTTCCCCTGTTTTTCCTTTTTTGTTTTTTTTTTTTTTTTGTTTTTTTGTTGTTCTGCTCCGTTTTTCATTTATGTTATTCTATGAGTTTCAATATGTGCGCCACATAATTCAATGACGCTGCCATTATGAGAAGTTGCACAGAACTTTTTGGCAAATGAACTTGCCGCATCCATGCTGATAAATTGCCCTCTGCAGCTGCAGTTCAAATGTCGCGCGCGAAAATGCCAAAGATATAAACAGACTTCGCGATAATTGCCCGGGCATGGCAGCCAGCTCCAGTCGCCCAACTTCAGTATCGTCTCATCGGGCGGCACGTTGTGCCACACCCACGCCCACACATATACACACTGGCCCACACCCAGTAGAAACTCTCTCACACGCACACACACACACACATACAGACACACACACACACACACACAGAGCGCTTCCTTTGGCAACGTCATTTCCTGTGCCTTTCCAAAGGTCTCATAACTATTTCACTAAATTTACAATGCTTAATGAAAATCTTTTGTTTTTAGATTTTTCCATCAAAGCAAAAACATTTAAAATTTTTTTCACATCTTGACAAGTTTTAAAGAAGAGAAAAAATTCTCTAAAAATACTCAAAAAATAAATATAGTTTAATTTGAAATCAATTATAATAAACTTAATTTTATTTGAAACTATAATAAATATTTTCAGCTAATATGCATTTTTTAAGAGCAATCACTATTCGACTTTTGCAGTTTATATCTTTCCAGTTTTCCATTTTATTTTTTATACCCTTCTCTCCCTGTATTATTTCGTTTTTACCTTAGTAAAATTTCAAGAAAAGAACAAATTCTCTAAAAATACTCAAAAAATAAATATAGTTTAATTTGAAATCAACTATAAAAAACTTAATTTTATTTTAAACTGTAACTGATATTTTCAGTTTATATGCATTTTTAAAGAGCAAACACTATTCGACATTTGCAGTTTATATCTTTCCAGTTTTTCATTTTATTTTTTATACCCTTCTCTCTCCCTGTCTCCTTCGTTTTGGTGCGCCTTGCAATTTTCATATCATTTAATTAAAATCGCAAATTTCGTACACGTTTTCATTTTCGTTTTCGTTCTTGGCGCATTGCTTGCGCTTTATTTTTATTATTTTTATGGCCGGTAAAAAACACTGCAAAAGTGCAAAAGGCAGAAAATTAAAAATACTTCGACGCCGCACCAAACTCAAAATGTGTAAAAATTACAAAAAACAAAAAAAAAAGCAAGGAATATATAAAAAGTAGACCCCAAAGAAGACACGCAAGCGAATTGAATTGAATTGAATTGAAATGTGGAGTCAAGAGTTGAGTTGAGTCTGAAATCAGGTCTGGAAGGGATAGAATCCAGTCAGAGGAAGCGGGCGTAACGCCATTAAATTGCGGTTTGGCAGCCCCCGCTGTTTTCGAAAATCTTTTTTGTTTTGTTTTTGTTTTTTATAGGCACGCCAGGCAGGCTTTGATTTATTTTTGGGGGCTTGAAAGTTTTCTTGGTTTTAATTTAAACTTCGATTGTGTTTTCGAAACGCATTAAGCAACTAAATAAATATGCATAAAATACGGCGAAATTACTTAGATAATGCAAAACAAAAGTGAAGCAAAAGAAACAATGAAAAATATATGAAAAATTTGCTTTCATTTCACATAAAAATTGTGTTTTTAATTTCATTTTACTTTTAAATCATGTGCCTGCTGTTGTTGCTGTTGCTGCTTATTCTGCTTCTTCTTTGTTCTTGCTGCTTGTTCTTCTTCTGCTGCTGCTACAGATTTGGTCTGTGTGTGTTTGTGTGTGTGTGTGTGTGTGTGTGTGTGAGTGAGATGCAAAAAGCAAACTAATCAAAAAATTCAATTTCCTTGGAAAATTTAATTTTGCCCAGGGAAAATTCAATTTGCGTGCTTTTTTTCGGTGCGCTCTCTCGCGGCCCCAACACGAACACACACACACACACCCGCACACACTCACACATACACACACAGTCAAAGTGGGTTGAATCTTTTTCGTAATACATTTTGCGCCCAACCAAATGCTTTTTGTGTAGATTTTTGTGCCAGCGCTGCTAGAGATAAACATTTTTAATTTTATTATCAACAATTTGATGTTTTTGTGCGCTGTCTCCCCTCCACTTTCGCTCGCATTAATTGCTGTCTCTTTCGGTGTCTTATATGTGTGTGCATTTAATAACTTATTACCTGACACAAATTGGCCTTTGTGTGCTTTTTGGCCGTTGGGCGTTTGTGCCAAAGTAATTTGCCCGCAAAGTATGCAGCACATTTTGCACATAATTTAATTAATATTTATGCGACTTTTAATGGCCACAGTCAGAGCCAGCCCAGCAACATGGCAATTCATTTGCCACTCTGCCAAAAGGTCACGGCCAAAAGTCCGCGAAGCAGCAACAACAGCAGAAGCAGTAACAATAACAACAACAACAATAACAAGTTAGCTAGACCTGCAGCTGCATTTTGTGCTGCCTTTTACAGCCGCGACTCGCCTTGACTCTGGCCTGGCAAAACTGGCCACCAGATAAAACAAGAACAACAACAACAACAACAACCAGCGAAAACAAGTTTTGTGCGACTGGCCTGGCTCTGGGCGCGATTTAAACATATTTTTAGCCACACACAATTGCATGCATATTAAAAGCAAAAAGAATAAAGAAAATAACAAAAAAAAAAGAAATACAATAAAAAACAAAACCTCACAAGGGGTTGGCTCTTGAAATATTCTGACCCCGGAGCAGTGGTTTGACTGCTCCTTGCTTCAGTTGCAGGCGGCTGAGCTTAGGACCTTAGCTCCGGCTTTGGCTTTGGCTTTGGCTCTGACTCTGGCTTTGACTTTGACTTAGGCGATTAAAGCATTTGATTCGCCGTTCCAGACATGCTTCATTAACTTTCAACTTTTCGCATTCCTTTAAAACCCAAAATGACACTGGCGCAAATACCAAAAAAGCTGCCACATCAAGTAAAATCCTCGACTGCGATTTACTGTTGTGACTTGATTAAAAAACAAAAAGCTGACTTTAATTTAAAAACGAGCTTTGTTTTTGCTAACCTTTCTTGTTTTAAGCTATAGCTCTGGTTAGTGGCATTATTATATTGATTTATTAAAAAAGGCAAGCAAAAAAGTCGGCGTGGCTATTTCTCTAACTTTTTTTTATCTATTTTTTAAGTTTTTGCTCGATTAATCATATTCCACCATTCACACATTAAATATATGTTATAATCTTTTTTTCCCTCTTATGTCAAAGAAATACCATAAAATAAATCTGCATTTTTTTTAAAGCTCGCATTTATATCTTTTTATATTGTTGTTTTTTTTTACTTAGTGCAATACCTACTTTAATTTATTAACTAGACTTTTATTTATTATCTGCTATATTAATCTCATGTTTTGACAACAGATTTATTATGTTGCTTTTAATTAATTAAATTTGCGTTTTAATTTATTTTTAAATGCAATATTCTCAATTTAAGCTTTACGATTATCTTAGATATATTTTAAAAAGTTGTTTCATACTTTGTTCTACAACTTTTGTGCGTGCTTAAACCTAATTGCAACTTCTTTAGAAATATAATTAAGCTGAGTTTTAGCAAAAAGTTCAAATAAAGTATACTCTTAACGTTAATAAAAGTTGTAGTCAGAATACTCAATAGCCCCTTTTCGCCCAATATTTCTGCAACGTTCATTTAATATTTAAAGCATTTTAAGCCCGTGTCATTGGAGCACTAAAAGTCATTTAATTTACTGTATGCTGATCAAGTTCTTGTCTGGCCCGCTGACCGGCAATAATTAAATGTTGCTATTAAGGCGGACAATACAATGACAACGGCAGCACCAGCAAAATGTTCATTAAAAGGACCAAGGCAAATATTAAAAGTGAAAATGCAATTTATGTGTCCATTGTCTTTACACAACGTCTGCCAACAACAACAACAACAAAGAGCTTAACGCCTTTTTGTCGTAAATTTTATACAGCTTCTTTTTATTTATATATATGTATATATATATTTTTTCTCATTTCCTTTGCATTCGTTTTTCAATTTTTCGCACATTTTTCTTGGCCCGTTGTTGCTTTTGTTGCCGGCCCTTTTTAAGCATTTATGTCCTTTTTGTTGCTCGGCTGTAAAATGCACTTAAGCCCGCCAACGGGCAAGACGCAACGTGCAACGTGCAACGGGCAACGTGCAACGAAGATGCGGCAGCTTCAACTACAGCCACCAGCGCGAAGGCTGTGAGGCATTCACAATATTTTGCCCATAACTTTGATTTGCTGTTATTATACCCTATACGATGTGTACGTTAATTTAAACACGAGTTTTATAACTGGGGGCTATAAAAAGTGTACACGATATAGAATTGCATTTCTAAATGGAATAAAACTTATCATTAAGATCAGGACAAACTCTTTGAGACATCACATAATTTGGGCTTACATATTTTAAATTAAAAATTGAGAATCCTTAATCGTATTTTAATAATATTATTTTTTACTTAATTAAGATAGACAAAATGTTAACACTAAATCTAAATTATTTCAAATTTAGCGCTGGATGCTTAGGCCTTCGGCTTAATAATATTATAATTATTTTACTATTCTTAGAAAAAATCCTACACATTTTGAGCTTGAATCAAGATTTGCAATACTTCGAATATTCGTCAATAGAAGATTTACAAAAAGTACTCAATTTAAAAAAAAAAACGTTCTATTTTAAGTCGGAACATTAAGCTGTAATGAGTATTTTGAGCTTCATCTTGTTCCTGTACACTATTCTGAAATCACTATTCTTATTCAATTTAAAAATATGCCAGAATGAAATGTTTGGAATATTTCTTAAGAAAAAACTATTTACGAAGTAGTTGCCGTTAATTAATGGATTCAGAACGGAAAATATTTCTGAGTGCAGAGATTTAATTTGACGTTTACGATTCAATATAACATTTAATTTATTTTGCCAATTTTTTAAAATTATTGAAGCCTCATTTCTTCTGTTTGTTAAGTCAATTCTTTTTGATAAACAAAGATTTAATCACATATCAATTGATTTTCATTATACCAAAAACAAATTTTAAATTAACTTTTAAGTTTCTCTTCTACTTTTACTGGACGAATGGTTTTGAAAGGTATCTCAAAGTCGATCACACCCAATTGTTGCATTATTGCTTGTCGCGGCTGTTGCTGCACTCAAATCCAAAACTCTGCTTCTTTCCTTATTTTTTGTTTCTGCCGCCGCCGCCGCCGCCGCTGCTGCTGTTTCTCTGCGCTTTTTCTCTCCTTTGCTCCTTATGCTTTTCGCTGCTCGCTTTTTTGCCGTCGCCGCCGCTGCCGTGTATACCTTTTAAATATTCGCTGGCGGCCATAAATCATTCGAGGTTATGTTGAATTTTTAGACAATTTTTTATGCATTTAGTTTCTCAGTTTTTTTTTTGCCGTCTTCTCTTCGCCTTCGCCCGTTGTTCATTGGACTGTTGTTGTCTTTGCGCTGGCATGATTTGTAGTTTATGGCTGCGTTTCTTCTCCATTTTTGTGTTTTTTTTTGTTTTTAATTTTTTTCCTGTTTTATTTTTTTTTTTTTTTTTTGTGCGCTTCCTTTTGCATTTCGGGCAGCAAATAAATAAAATAGTGGCAAAACTTTCGCGCTCTGCTCTTCTACCTACTCGCCGCGATCTGTCAACTGCAGGCAACAAAAAAACAACAAAAAACCAACAAAAAATAAAACGAACCGAAATGGAAAAATTAGTTTCGATTCCCTTAACTGCTTGTGATATGAAATTGAATGCAGAAATGCAAGACAGACAATTAAAAGGAATATATATATATAGATATAGAGATATATACAAATATGTATTTATTAAAAGCTGGTCTTGAATTGAACGCTTTTGGATGCCTTTTAAGTGCCAACGTTAGCTGTTCTTCGTTTTGTGGCAACGTTTAATCTTCAATTTGTCTCGCTTCTGGCTCGGCCATTTCCTGTTGGCCAAGTACTCAACAGTCCGTTGCCTAAAAAGCCTGTCACATGCAAATTCAGTTAGCAATTTCGCGCCCACCAATGGCTCTTGGCCAAACTGTCTGCCCATATTTGCCACATGGCGAAAGAGCAATAGCAATAGCAACAGCAACAACAACATCAACAGCAACAACAACATCAACAACAACAACAAGCAGCCTCCCCCTGGCCACGTTTCAGGGCCGAGTCTGGGTGTTGGCCAGCGGCCTTTGCTGTGCTTTTGGCCGTGCAAACATTTAAATGCATGAAAGCGAAAGGATTTTGCCAAAGTCCAAAATCAAACAGCAAAAAATTGCGACGCGGCCACGAAACGAGCGCAAAACAACAGCAACAGCAGCAGAAGCAGAAGGGAACTGAAAGGGGGAACTGATGCGGAGGGGGAGGGGAGGGGGGCGACAGCAGCCAGACAACTAACGATGGCCAGGAACGAGACTCCAACTGTGACTCCAACTCCAACTCCAACTCCAAACACAGCGCTGCACGTTGTTTTTTCCAGTTGACCAGAGCGCGTTTTTTTACGAACGCAGCAGCAAAAACAAGGGCTTAGGCAACAAGGGGGGGCAAGGGGGGCGGTCACAGACTGGCTGTGATACACTTTTTTCTCTTTTAATACCCGCGCGTGTTTTTAATTAAGTGCAAAATAATGAATTTCACGTGTGTGTTTGGTTCAGTGTGTGTGTGCGTGTGTGTGTGTGAATGTGTGTGTGCCTTTTAGCTGTTTTGCTTTTGCTGTTTCCACAGTGAAAGTGAATTTTGGCCACACTGTTTGCTGCAGGGCTGCATTTAGCGGACTTTTAGGCGCTGCCCACCACTGGCTTAATGCAGTTTTTTTCTCTTTGCACTGGCCACATTTTATTATCTCCAAATATGGCAGCTGACTTAATGCAATTTTCGCGTTGCGCTATGAATTTTCGCTCCTTGCAGCAACATTTCCGCATCGCATCCAGCTTTACTGAACCGTTAGTGACACACACACACACACACACACACACACACACACTCGAACACATACTCTCCTACACACACAGAGAAAGAGGAGCCTGCCTGCCTCATTCATCCCATCACTGTCTCTCTCTTCCTCTTTCTGTTGCCGTCTCTGTCTTGGCCATGGCACGTAATTCAATTTCGAACTGAAGTTAAAATTCAATTAAAATGAGTCAACTTGAGCGTAATGCAATTTTGCCAGCCAATGCCATTAGTGAAATATTAACGCAAAAAGCAACTCTGATAAAACGAAAGACATGAGCGAAAATAAAGCATAAAATATGGCTGGAGCCCACTTACAGGCAACAACTGCGACCCAGTTGGCCGTTAATGCGTTTTCCTTTAATTTATGAAAAAAAAAAACATAAAATAAAAAATAAAATAAATGTGTAATGCAAAAGTAAACAGAAAAAAAACTTTAATACGGTTTCTCAGTAAGGGATTAAATCTTATATTACAAATTAACCATTAGCCTGAGATATAAGTGTCAACTTTGAGTTTAAATAACCTGCAAAAAAATAATTATTTTATTATTATCATCTGTTTCTCTGGAGTGGACTTCCCCCCTTTATCAGCAATGACATATTCTGCGTCTAAAAAATAACAAATATTTAATTAGTTTTGAACTTGTTTAAGTCTTTTGCCTATATTTTAACTCAACAACAACAATTAGCCATTAGCCTGAGATAAAAGTCTGAACTTTGAGTGGAAATAATCGGCAAAGATAATTATTTTTTTATTATTATCTGTTTCTGTGGAGTAAACTTTCCTCTTTTTATGTAACAACAGTTCTTAATAAAAGAAATAAAAATATTTAATTAATTTGGAACTTGTTTACATCTTTTTAGAATGCCTGCATTTTAATCAATCCATAATAATGATAATAATAATTATAAAATTAACTAATAAATAATAACTTTTTTACACGTGTTAAAATTTGTTGAACCACTTTTAAGACCTTTCTATTGAGCACTTTCGAACCAGTTTTCTTTAAGTAGGTTTCCGTTGGTTTTTAATAACTTTTTCAACCAGTTCGAATGTAATTTCTAATGTGAGTCTGTAGGCCTTTTAAGAAAGCAGTTAACACGACTTTTGAAGTAGCTTTAGCCACTTTTGAACTGGGTGTTTACTGTAGCAGAAAGTCATTATGTTTGTGTTTTTATTTTTAACATATATATTTTTTGATCTTTATCAGTTTTTTAGGCCAAATAATTTGTCATATTTCAGTTTGCAAAGCAGCTGCTGCTTCCTAGCTTCCATTTAGTTGTACGCTTTCTTTTCTTTTGTGTGTGTTCGCTCTCCTTCTCTTATTCTCTTTTTGTGTATTTCCGCTTGTCGCTTCGCTCGTTATGTAACCCATAAAAACTCAACAAATGCGACGCCACGGCACGCGCCTAAAAGTATGCTATAATTCAACGCGTACACATGCCTCCCTATGCGCAGCCCCTATCAACATGTACACACACACACATATACATATACACATATATACACATATACATATATATTTTATATATTTTGTGTATATCGCATATGTGCGTTCGTAAAAAAATGAAATTATTAAATTTTATGTAGCGTAAATTCTTTATGACGCACGTTGCCAAAAAGCCCCCCCCACAAAAAATATATATATTAAAAAAAAAAGGCAACGAAACAACGGCATTTTCTTACAATGAACAATTTGCAACTGTTGTTGCTGTTTTGTTGTTGCTGTTGCAATCCTTTTGTGGCATTTGCTGTGGGTTATAGTTACACATCAAATATATTTCACTAGCTCAACTAGCGCGACTGCTAAAAATTAAAACAATAAGAGAAGCGGCAAGAAAATGTGAGACGAAGCTGCGCATAAAATTTGTGTTGAAACATTTTTCGTCTGACATTGAAAAATGCTCGGTCACGTTTTTCGAAAGGGGGCGCATACGCTCTTCGGTGCAGAGGGTAAGTGTGCACAACAACAACAACAGCAACAGCACACACAACAAAACAAAACACTGCCGCGTTGAAATACGCTTTTTTTAGGCGCTTGCTGCTGCTGCGATTGGGGGCACAACGAGTTGCGAGTTGTTCCAACTTTACAGACAATTTTTTTCGTTTTCTTTTTACTTTTTTACTTATTTTTTTGTATTTTTGCTGCTGCTCTTTGCAATTTTTATTTATTTATTTATATGCCTTTTATCCTTTTTGTTGCGCGTCGTCGTCGCTGCCATCGCCATTGTTGGCTGGTCAGCTCGTGACTTTGTTGTTGCTGTTGTTGTTGCCGTTGCCGCTATTGTTGTTGGGGACCATTAAAACGACGCAGCATAATGGCAGCAACAGCAACAGCAAAGAGCAAATGGTAAAACAACAACAACAACAAAAAACAACAACAACAGCAACACATAAATTAAACTACCTGTCGCTCCAGTGGCGTGCAGCCCGAGTCTTACCCCCCCCCCCCACCCCCACCCTCCCCCGATTCTTTCCCCCCCCCCCCGCCGCCCCCTTCCTTGGCCGCACACTGAGCCTCCAGCCCAGCAGATTCAGCTTCATTTTAATCTAAGCTAAAGATAAACCAAATTAGTTTCATGTCTCAAAACGTATTTTATTTTCTGTTACTAATCATTATCTTTATTCTTTTTCTCTCTTTCATTGCAGGTAAGTTTTTCCATTAGTGTACGTTGCATTTTGTCCCACTGTGCTGACTGTTGTGATATTACGAGTGATTTTGGGTGCGTATACACCACTGGCTTACGGCTTATTAAATTTAACATATTTTCCACACGAATTTCGCATGTAGCATGCAATTCGTAATGCATTTTATTACATACTTTGGTCCACGACAACGGACAGCCGACATTGTTATATGTGCGCTGTGGCGCCGCAGGATATTCTGCGCATCCTTACACATGACTGCCAGACATAGAGACACAGCGAGAAACCGATAGAGAGAGAGAGAGAGAAGGGCACAATAATGTGCTCACAAATATGCAAATAACTTGCAAAATTCGTTATATCGACAACGACATCCATCGACTCTGCTGTCGGCGAGGGGCAGGTTTACAGGTGTGGCGGAGGCAAATGGGCAGCCACAGGAATTGCAACTCATAAATTGCATTATTCGTATTGTGCATGGCAATTGTATGCACCCAATAATGAACCTGATTGCTATAAATCCTATTAGGAAACATATCATGCATTTTCCTTAAAGCAATGAAAATCCATTCAATACAAATAACATTGAAATATTTTGATAGATATATATGTGGTCTTAAACACAGCTCAGACAAATAAATCTATAAATCTAAAAGTGTTAAGACACTCATGTTGCTAACAGCATAATGTTAATTATCAGCTGATTAATTAAATAACTTTCAAAAATACACTCAAAAAAATCAAGAAATTTATAGTCTTCATTGCAGTGCGACTAAAATGGAAATTTCTCTACTTGAGAACAAAGTTCTTATTTTAAAAAATTGTTTATATATAATATATCAACAATCGATTATAATTCATAATTAATTCAAGAACAAAATTTGAAGAAGCAAACTGTATGAGAAAACAGAGTTTTCTATTAATCTTAAGTGGAATATGCCACTGGTGCTAGTTCACATATCTTCTACCTTAAAATGTACCCAATTGCATTTCATTGTTTTAAAGCAATTAGTCATTGCAAAAGTGCCTTCATTTTGCACAAGCAGCTGCATGTTTTTCCTAAGCAGTTTTCCCGGGCACCGAAAGCCCGTTTGCAATTACTCAGCAGAAAGTCAACGGGAGGAAAACGCTAACTAGAGCTGGGACAGCGAGTGGGACTCGATGGCAGAACTAAACAAATAAATTTCAAAAAATGAGTTATTATTGGCAATCAATCAAAAATGGCTAAAACGCTCTAGCAAAAAGTGTTTGCAGTAAAAATGGCAAACAGCTTCAAAACGTACAAAAACAAATACGAAATTGTCGAACAAAAACAAAAATAATAATGCAAAACAAGAAAAAAAAAAGGCAAAACCACGAGGAATACATAAATTGATTGATTGATTTAATGAATGATTGATTAATGCATTTCCACTGCAAATGCCGCATACAAAATGCAGCAGCTCAGATCCAGTGGAAGTTGGAGAACGCAGAACGCGGCCTTCAGTCTCCGTCTTCAGCCTTCAGCCTTCAGCATTCAGCGAGCGCCAGACAGGCGCGCGGAGTGAAGTGGAGTCGCGAGGAGCTGCTGCTGCCGCTGCTGCTGCTGTCTAGTTATTGGCCATGGCATTGACGGGACAAGCCCCTGGCAGCAGTACGGCGAGGGATGCAGTTATACGAGCTGCAAACTGCTATAAAATGCATTTTCAATTAGGCATAATTCCAGCAGACACACAACTCGAACGCGCGAAATACGAGGGTAGCTTATTAAATAGTCAGACTAACTAAAAGCAGTTGAATTTATAATACAATTACATTTTTATAAAATAATCTAAAGGAAATCTTAACCTAAGAAAAAACCTACAGACTTGAATTGATATGTAATATTACAATTTTGAGTAAACTTATTTATTTTATGCTCACATATTGATATTACAAAATGTAATTCAAGTATGTTTGCAAACAACTTGAGTATAAATGGTCAAATTATAATTATAAATTGTACATGTTTAGCATTGTTTATCATAACATTTTCGAAAATGTTAGTGAAAGCGCCCAAAGTTATTTGAAATGTTGAAAATTGCCTTGTTTCTGTATTTATATTTATATATTATACTATCCAACAAGAACAGATTATATTTACATAGTTTTCTCTTCCATTAATTTCTTTGCTTGAAATTTTAATATATTAAATTACAATTTCTCAAAATTCTATTCATTTTGAACTTTTAACAGCATATGAAATATTTTAATTCACGTTTTGCTCTTAAATGAACTACGTAGGTTTATATACTTAAAAAAAAAAATTACAAGATTACTTGTCTAACAGTACCCAGAGCATATTAAATATAAACTTTTTCAAATCATCTTGAAGTTGGAAACAGAAACAATAAACATCATAAAAAGTGCATCAAAGAAAATTGCGCTCGCAGTTATTTGAAATGTTGATAATTGCCTTGTTTCTGTATTTATATATATATATTTTTTTTACTATCGAACAAGATCAGATTATATTTACAAAATTCTCTGTCACTAATTTCTTTGCTCAAAATCTTAATATTTAAAATTTCTCGAAACCAATTTCTATTCGTTTTAACTTTTAACAGCATACGACATATTTTAATTCACTTTTTGCTCTAATATAAACTACATAAGTTTATAAATTAAAAAAAAATTATGAGATTACTTGTCTAACAGTTCCCCGGAGCATATTAAACATCAACTTTTTCAAATCATCTTGAAGTTGGCGCCATAAAAAATGCATCAAAATAAATTGCGTAATTAGAAGAAATTTAAAAGCACAACAATAGAGTCAAACAGAGATAGAAAGAGACAGAGACAGAGACAGAGAGAGAGCGGGGTGGGGGGTTGGAGCGAGCGAGCGAGCAAAACAAAAAAGCAACAGCAAAAACTTGCACAAGGATTTTTAATAACGTGGAAAACACAAGAAAAAAGCAAATATTGATGCAGCCGCAAATTTCAATTAAGAACAGGAAGAAGCAGACAACAACGACGGCGGCAGCGACGGCGGCGACGCCAGCGTCAACCGCAACGCAGTCGCTGTCGCCGCAGCAGCGACGTCAGAGCCAATGCGAATGAGAGCAAGAGAAAGGGAGAGAGCAAGAACAAGAACAAGAGCAGGAGCAAGAGCAAAAGCTGGCAAGTGCCTGTAAAACATTTGATGTAATAAAATAACGTATACGCCAGCGAGCCGCTGCCGGAGCTGCAGAACGACCAAGACGGAGACAGAGATGTAGCCGCAGATGTAGACGAAGCCAAACCCACCCTTGTCATTACCGATGGCAAGCCGAGCGAGGCACACACGCACACACGCTCACAATCAGAACAATTTAAGCCGCAGGAATGCGAAAGACCAGGATCCAGAGGCGCCCCGGGGTACTGGGCTCCGGGATCCGTAGAGCCCGAGCCACAGCCGGAACAGGAAGGAAGGAAGCTAAAGCGAAGCGAAGCGACATAAAAGGCCAAAAAAGGGGCGATGGCGCAGCAATTGATAAAAACAAAAAATGAAAATCAAAGAGAAAACAAAATTTCACAGCATACTTGAAGGCGCCGGCAACGTTCGAACCGCTGGGGGTGGTAAATGGGGGGGTGCTCTTCGTAAATGTAATAATTATTGCGCGCCATGAAAATCAATGGCGTCTGCAAATTGCTGACAAAACGGAAGTGCCGCAAAAGGCACAGGACATGGGCCAAAGGACACCGAACGAAGCAATTCGTGCGAAAAGTGCCCAAAACTGACAACGAAGATGATGATGACGACGACGACGACGACGACGACGACGACGAGGACGACGACAACACTCGGAGCCGAGAACGCGTCGCCGTGGCCGCCGTCAAAATGGCGCAACAAAAGCGCAAAATCAGGAAAAAGAAAATCAGGCACAAAGCAAAAGTAGCAAAAATTGAGCGCAAACTCGCTGCGAGAAGGCGGCAACTGCAGAAAGCGGAAGTAACGCCAAGCCCCAAGCAGAAGGAAGCACAAAACGCACAAGCCGATGAAAGTAAATGCAAGAGAGGCAATGAACGTAGCGAGTGTGTGTCTGTGTGTCTGTGTGTGTGTGTGTCTGTCATTGTTGTTGCTGTTGCTGCTGTTGCTGTTGCTGCTGTTGCTGCTGCTGCTGCTGTTGCCGTGCGCGTTCGCACAACATTTTGCTACCCTTGGCTGGCAGCCCAAACGGCTGCCACCCCGCCCAAAAAACCGAAGCGACGCGCGCTGTGGTGCACGTCTGAGGCATATCGATTTTCTGTGTGTGTGCGTATGTGTGTGTGTGTGTCCTGGCTTTGTCCTGGGCGCGTCACAGCCTTTTGGGCCACATGACTTTTATGCCAAAGGCGATTTTCAACTTTGGGGCGCAGCTATTTTTAGACGTCCTGTCCCAATGTCAATGAACCAATGCACGATGCGTGTTCAGCTTTAATCATGATAATAATAAAGATCATCATCATCAGTGTCGTCGTCATCATGATTAGCAGCAGCAGTTGCTGCAGTCAATTAGAAGTCAGTAAACTTTCGCTAACAGCTGAAACCCGAGATGGCCAATTACAAAAAGGTGTCAGAGCCGCCAGCTGCTTCCTTTGAAGGCTGCTGCACCTCGTCACCTAGTCTGAAAAGTGGAAAAGGGTGTGTGGACGAGCATAAAAGAAATTGCGTAACACACACACACACACACACACAGCACACACACACGCAAAATGAAAGGTGCCAGGCAAAAACAATTGTGCGCAACACAAAAAAAAGGCAGAAAGAACCAGAAAAAAATCGTCGACCCGAAGGCAAAGCGAAAGAATTGTTGCAAAACTTTTGGCCGCGTGTTCATCAAGTGAAACTTTAGCGCTGAACGACAACAGAGCTCAAGAACCTGAACAAGTACACTGAGCGAAAAGCATTTAATAAGAACATAGCAAGCACAAGAATAAGTGGATTTTGCCATTTTTGTTCGCTTTAAAACTTTATAAAAATAAATATTTTACTAAAAAAAAAGTATTATAAAAAAAGTTAACAAAATTAAAAAATCAGCTAATAAATAAATAAACATAAACATAAATAAAAAAAAAAATATTCATAAATATATTAAGTCAAACATTTAGATTTTTTTTAATAATTGCTTTTGGTTAAAAACATAAAAGGTATTTTATAAAAGTCAATTTAATGCTGCTAAAGTCAAAAAAGCTCAAAACATTTAAAAACCACATATGTTTTATGCAGTAATAATAATATTTTATTATAATTTGATTCGTGTTCGGATTACGCATTTGTTATTGATTGGTTTGGTTCATGATTTTGGGAAAATTAGAGTGTCCGCTTCAAGACGTTCTGGTTTTGGTTTTTAGAAAGATCCCTTTTGCATATTTTTAGATTTTTCTTAGTTGGAAAACCAATTTCAGTTATCATACATATTATGTTCTATGTTATATTTTACTTTAACGCAATAACTCAAAAAGTACCTTTCAATTAAATATTTGACAAAAATAAGAAACTATAACAAAACGATATTCAAAACGATTTAAATAGTGCTATTTCAGCCATATAGCATTAAGAAAACTATATATACTTAAAGCTGTTCTTCTAAATAACAGCTTTAAAAGCACATTAAAACTTTTAATGCGAGCTTTTTAATTTACTAAATAAAATATTACTGTCATGAAGCTCATTGAGTATTAATTAAATATTAATAATATTATAAAATGAAAAAAACCCCTTTAAATATAAAATTTAACAAAAAAAGAAAGCTATAACAATATACAAAACGATTTAAATAGTGTTATTCCATCCATATAGCTTTATTCATATATATATTGCTTACATAAAACTCATTGAGTATTCAAAATAAATGAAATATTAATAATATTATAAAACTTATATTTTGAATACAGTTTTCAATGTATTAGAAACTATACACAGTTTTCCTGTCTCCCAATAATTATCCTTTAATATGTATATAAAGCTCACGAGATATTCTTGCTAATTATCAGAGCTGTTCGTATAATTTCGCTCAGTGTAGTGGCAAGGGCCAACTGTGGGCCGGGAAAGCACTTAGCACTCTCGGCAGTCGGCACTCGGCACTCAGCGAGCTTCTGTGACGGGGCTTCTGTCAGCGCAGCGCGTGCGAAAGTAAAACGTTGCTAAAAGGCTGCCACAAAGGAATTGCCAGCGCTGACTTCCCACTGCGTCTGCTGGGGCATCAACACCGGTGCTGCGACCGGCTTTGGCTTTGGCTTTGGGTCTCGGTCTCGGTCTCGGCTTCAGTCTGGGTCTCGGTCTGGGTCTCTGTGTCTGTGCCTCTGTCTGGAGCTTGACTGCCAGCTGCGCTTCCTGGTGTGTGCCACGGCAACGGCGGCAGCTCCTGGCTTTTCTCTGACTAGCAAAACTGTTTCACGCTTTCCCTTGTTGCCAGCGCCAACAGACAAGGTTGTTGCCAGCGCCATCCAGCGCTACGTGTGTGCGTGCGAGTGTGTGTGTGTATGTGTGTGTGTGTGTGTGTGTGTGCTGGAGAATTTGTGTCTGAAGGTTGACATTATGAACTTGAAAGTTGTATTACGCTGGCAATGGGCAGGGCCCGAGGGGGAGGGAGGGAGCGGGGAGGCAGAGCGTTGAGCGCGACTACATTTTTATGAATGAATGCATGGCAAACGTTGACTGACGCCGGCAGCAGCAACTGTTCCCAGCTCCTCTAGCAACTGTTGTTGTTGCTGCTGCTGCCACACGTTGGTCTCGTGCTCGCATTACGTTTTATTTGCAGGGCTTCCCCCAAGTGGGCAGCACGGCCACAACGTCAGCGTCTGACGCGTTGTCGGGGCAACAGCTCGGCAACAACAGCAAAATTACAACAACAACCAAATACACACACACACACACACACAGAGCACATCCAAACGCCATTTTTGCGTGCATACTTCCTGGTAACTGACGGGGGGCGTTTCAGTTTCCGTTGCTTTTTTTAAGCTCGCTTCTTTTTTGTTTTTTCCTTTTGGGGGCTGCCGGGTTCGAATCCGGCTGGGCATCAACAAATGTCAGCTGTTCCGCGACGTCAGCGTCATTACGCATGCAGCAACAACAACAACAACAACAGCTACTATTACGCCAGCTATATAAAAACCCATAAAACGAGGTCAAAACTATCAGCAAACAAAAATTGCCGACCAGTTGCCGCCGCTGCCCGTTGAATTCACAAAACAAAACACCTGCCGATTGATTTCGCGTGCAGCAGCCGCGGCGTCAATGAATGAACTCACACACACACACACACACGCACACACACACATGCAGCGAAACACACCCCCGCACACACACACACAAGCAGTGTGCTGCATTTTGCGTTTTTTGCACACATTACTCATACGCCGCGTGCAACGCGCAGCGACAAAAAACTGGCGAATGGAGTCCTCAAAGAGTGGTGCGTTGGCCACGGAACTGTCACACGATCTGTCACGACATGAAAGTGACAAAGTCACCGATTTCCATTTTCTACGTGCTCGCGCTAAAAAACTCGAGAAATTCTTAAGGTTTTCTGTTGGCAATTGAGAAAATAATATCTAAACTTTGCCAATAAATCTAAAGTAAAAACAAAAGTGAAAATTCCATGCTCGAAAAATTCGACTATAAATTTGAAAAGTTTTCTTGTTTTACGTATTTAATGTGCTACAGAAATCCAAGATTAAATTGAAAGAGATCTTATCAATTAAATGTTTATTATTATTTTCATAAAATATGTAAGCCCAAAAAAATATATTCTTTGGTACATTTAACGGTTCTCACCAATGCAAAGGCTCGTTTCATAAACTTGGTTGTTATAATTTATTTTTCCGCCAATATATTTCGACTACGCTCCGGTAATCTACGTCAGGGCTTAAGATATTTTCCTCTCAACTTAAAAACTTAATATAAACGTCACCAGAAACAATAATATTATATATACAATTATGTATGTATATTTTATATATTTAATTTTAATTAAAAGTATACATTTTATACAAAATACATTTTTAGTGTCAAAAGAAACAATAATAAAATTATTTAAAATATTAATTCAGCTTGAATTACTTTCGGCTGTTTATTTTTAAGTTAACTCCTTTGGCTTTAGGATTAATTCTTCATTTTAAAAAAAAATTGGAATCTGCATTCATGTTTAAAAAACTTACCGGAAGAGTTTTTATATAGATCATAACAACAAAAAAAGAATTGTTTAAAACTTTTCAAGAAACATATAACATTAATTTAAAAAAAACCTTTAAAACATAGTGAATTTAGCTTGTATTAAATGACAAAAGAATATTCAAATAGTTCTAGGTAACTTAAGAGAACATTTACATTTAAAGCACTTAAATAACTTATAAATATATCTAGTAGATATTTGATCATTTGCGCTACTTATTTGCTGGCCAGTAATCAAAACATGGACATCACTTTGAATGAGTTTTCCGAAGTCGTGTTTGTGATAAATCACTTGGCAGGTCGTGACTTTGAAATTGCCGCCACTGACCATCTCTAATTGAGTGTTGAGTGCAACTGGCTGGCCAGGCCAACATGGTGCCTGTTTTAGCCAGTTGCTGCAGTCGGTGGCTATTTCACGACATTTGCACTTTTATTTTCAGTTTCGATTCGTTTTTCATTCTTTTTTTGTTTTTTTCGTTGTTTTGGTTTCTTTTTTTCGCACGCGCCGCGTAATTTGAATTTTTATGCAGCTGCAGCAACAACAAGGAGCATGCCACAAAAGTTTGTCGACCTATATAAACGTTGGATTCTGGCAGCTGCCTGCCTGCCTGCCTGCCACACCCCACCCCACTCCACCCCTCACACAGTGCCTGTTTCTGTCTGCCTCTCTGTGGGATACGTGTAATGCAAGTTCAAAGCAACAACAGCAACAACAACAACAACAAGTGCAACTATTTTGAACGTCACGTACAACTTCGTACTGGCAATGCAACAACCTGTTGTACAAAAATCCTGCGGCCAGGCTCAGTTGAAACTTTTTTGTTGCTCTCCCCTTTTTTTTGCCCATTTTTAGGTGAATCTGAAAGAGTGCAAAACTTGAGGCAGCAAACAGTGAAAGTCTTTCAGGCAGTTGGCAACGCAACTTTTAATTGCCAAACAATTGAATGGCAATTGAAGGTGGTGGCCACAAAACAACCCCCAGCCCCCAACCCTCTGGCAACCCCACCACAAGAAAGGGCCCAAGTAGTAGAAGAAGAGGAAGAGCAGAAGAAGGTGCGGCCGCGCAGGTTCAGGCACGAGGCACGCGGCACGAGGCGCGGACGGACGCCTGCAACGGGGGGTGCAAGAGATTAGAGAAGGTGTACCTGCCCCACCCCCATTCCCGTAATTTTCGGGTGGTATTGCCGGCAGGGGTGGTTGAGGGGGATTGGTGGTGGTTTCTGTGCGCTATCTGTGGAGACTTTTTGGGTGGCGCCTTTAACAAACGACAGCAATTTAGAAAGATGCCAGAGGTATGCAAATTTATTGCCGGAAATGTAATTTACAAAATACGCTGCAGGCAACGAACGTCGCAGCCAACGCCAGCGACGACGGCGACTGCGACTGCGGCTACGACGCTGACAGCGTTGTTTGCTTTTGATTTCGTTTATTTTTACTTTACTCTGCTTTGCAGTTTTGCAAGCATTTAGTGGTTTGTGTGGGCCTTAGAATCATGATGAATGCTGAGTTGAGGGGCCACAAGTCAAATGTCAACTTTGGCCAGCGTTGATTAGAGCCTTGAAACAGATACGGCTGCCCAAAGACAAAAAACCCAAAATCACTTTTGACAACAACAAACGGGATAAAGGGTGAGCTTACAACGTTTTTACATTACACAAACAATCAATGCAGCGCATGCGCAGAGCCACAGAGCGCAGACAGCAGCAGCGGCAGAGAAGAGAGCGAGTTTAAGGTGAGAGCGCTGCATTGTGGAGTGGGCAAATAAATGCAAGCAGCCCCCAACTAACAAAACAACAGCAATAACAACAAAAACAACAATGAAAGGAAGCGCACAAAATTAGCAAAAAATAGAAGAAGAAAAAAATAAGCAATGCGACAGCAGCGAAAGAAATACAAATAAGAAGACGTCGCAAAAGAAATTAGTTGAAGCAGGCTACAAAAATATTGCAGGCAGCTTATGCAAAATGCGCTACAGCAGCAGAAACAACAACAGACGAGACAACAAAGAAATGAGGAGCATTGCTGCTGGCGCTGCTGCTGCTGCTGAGAAGAATAAGAGCCAAAAGGCAAAACGCAAAAAGAACGCCAACGCCAAAGTGCAGCGACTGCGACAGCGACAGCAGCTAAGAAAGTGCAAGAGTATTTGAGTGAGTTAACGTGCGTGTGTGTGTGTGTGTGTTTGCGTCGGCGGCAGGGAAATATTTGTGTATAGACATGCTCTCCACCCTCTCCATTTGCCTTTGCATTTGCATTTGCAATGCCTTTGCCGCCTGTACTTTCCGCCTTTTGGCATTTTGTGGCGGCTGTTCGCGAAATGCGCGCAACAAAAGACGAAACAAAGTACAAGACGCACTTGAGAATAATTGAATTTTATTACATTGTTTGGAGAGGCGCACACACACACATACACACACACGTGCAGCGCTGTCTCCCCAACTTGTGCATGTGTATGTGCGTGTGAGCGCAGCAACCACCAAGGCTAGACTGCAGCAGCGCCAACAACAACGGCTTCAGCGACAGCGACGTCAATGCGCGGCAGCAGCGAGCGCCTCCAAGACCAAGAGAATAATGACCCCAAGGCTTCGCAGCTGCTCTCGTTGTTGCTGTTGCTGTTGTTGTTGCTGCCGCTGCTTTTATTGACTGCTATTTTATGTGCGGAGAGCGCGCGCTCTGCTGCTCAGCGTCTGCATGTGTCTGTGTGAGTATTGGTGCTGCTGCTGTTGCAGTTTTGTTGTCGCTTGTCGCCGAGCCACAGCAAGAAGCAGAAGAAGCCGGCATATGCTGCGACGGCGACGGCGACGGTGACTGTGGTTGCCCGTCCTCCTCCATTGTTCCTTCCACTTCGCTGCTGCTGCCGCTGCTGGTATTCGCATCTCCAGCTCCAGATCTGAAAAGAGGTCGATGGTGGGTGTTGCTAGCTGTGGACTTGTGGAAGGCACAAGGCGCGCGCAAGGGGGGTTGCTGCTAAAACGAAAACTGCAAGAACTCAACTTATGATGGCTGCTGCAGCAGCAAACCGAATTTGAGCAAAAAATAAACAATTGCTCCAAAATAAAAGCAAAATAAATAACAAGACAACAGCTGCGCCGCACAATGATGATTTTTCCAGGCGCTGCCGCTGCCTTTAGCCGCTGCTGCTGCTGCAAGTTTTATGAAAATTATAAAAGCATTTTGCTTTTGCCTCTTTGCCAGCCTCTGTCTCCTTCTTCTGTCATTTGCTTTTGCATTTTATGCCCATTGAAAATGGTTAAAAAGGGTATTATGACTAGCCAAATCGATTTAGCCATATCCGTCTATCTATAAGAGCGAAGGATTTCACGTTTTCGAATATGAAAAAAATTACAAAAATTTACAAAAATCTTATATTTTCTAGAGTAGTTTATTTCGTTGATTTTGAAAGCTACTTAGTGCACATGAGCATATATTAATAATTTCTTGCAAAAGTAAAACCCCAACAAAATAAATTATCAAGAAAATTTTGCAGGCAAATGCAGGGTATCTCCTAGTATCGAGTATCTTCAGCGAAAATATTCTTGCTGGTTGTTTTTGACGTTCGACTATAAAAAAGAAAAGGAAATGCCAAAACGGCAAAGGCAAAGTCGCAAAATAATAACAACAAATAAAATTGCCAACGAAATAAGCAAAAACTCACAAGCAAAAGCAAAATACAAAAACAAAAAACAAATAATAATAATAAAACAAAATTGAAAATTGTAATGAAGCCACTTTTTCCACCTCTTGACGTTGTGTGTGAAACTCTCTTGCGTGCGTGTGTGTGTGTG
>SCDS01000049.1:914-88467 GCA_004149465.1 Drosophila nigromelanica
CGGAAAAATGCAGTTCGGCAGCGCCACCGCCCGTGGACTCGTAGCCACAGTCGCGATCCTGTTGGGGAGTGCCCGTGCCGAAGGTGCAAACATCATCATAGTAGTTGCCATAGATGGCAAAGGTCAGCAGATTGGACAGTGCCGCGGATTCAGCTAGGGCAAAGCGCACCGTCAGCTGATTGCTGTAAGAAAAATTGAGATTGAGATTGAGATTGAAGTGAGGTAGAAATTGGGATTTAAAATTGAGATGTTGTAAATAAGGAATCCAAATGTTGAAGCTTCGACGTTTCAATTCAGGTGTAGGAATTCAGTTATAGGAATTCAGACATAGGAATCAAATGTAGGAACCCAGACATAGGAAGTAAGATGTAAGAATCCAGATATAAGAGTTCAGATGTGGAATATAAACAGTTCAGATGTCGAATTCAGACATGAAAACTCCGACGTAGGAATACAAACGTAGACATATGGATCTAGGAATCCAGAAGTAGGAAGTCTGACGTTGCAATTAAAACGTATTATAATATAGATCTAAGCATCTAGAGGTTAGAAATTTAATATAGAAATCCAAGTGAAGAAATTTTACGTAGGAATTCAAATCTGCGAATCCAGATGTGGGAAGTCAGACTTATAAAGTCGGACGTAGGAAGACAGACTTGGGAGATGATAATAAAAATTTACAAAACCATACATAAAAATTTAAATTTTGAAATTCAAATGAATAAATTCAGTTGTGGGTATTCCTTCCCGAAAGTCAGACTTAGGAAGTCGGACATAGGAAGACAGACTTGGGAGATGATAATAAAGATTTACAAAACCATACAAAACAAGTAAGAAAATATTTTCACAAAAAAATTAAAAAATTTCATTTTCAAAAATGCATATAATTTAAATGCAGAACTAATCTAGATGACAAAATGCCATAGAACATGAAAATCGGTTCAGTTTTGACAAAGTTATGGATGTTTGAAATATGGGAGCTATGGTACTGAGATCTTGTCAAAAGTTTTGCCAGTTTTGACCCCCTCAGAATCGGGTTTAATGTTGATTTTAATACTAATTATGACTAACACAATCGATTAAAAACAAAAGTTCGCAATTCGTGGCCGAAATGTTTGTACCGATCTTCAAAGGAGGTGAACAGTTATCTACCTTCCAAATTTGGTAACTCTAGCTTAAAAACTGTGAGAGATATAGGCATATCCGATTTTTCAGGGCGGGGACGTTAGGGGGACATTCTAGTGGGCGTGGCCGGAATGTCAAGTTCTTGGTCAAGGTCATGGGCTTTAAAAGGATTCACATTATAAGTATGTGAAAAATAGTATTTAATTCAGAGAACTTTTTTTTTTTAAACATAGGCTTCAAAAAGTTTAACATTATAAAGCTTTGACTTAATTAATAACAATCGGATACCACATTGTCATCACGTTTTACCGCATTTAGAATGTCATCTAGCAGACAAACCAGATTATCATTACAATCAAACCATTCCTCCTGCTGCTTGACCAATTTATCCAAATCAAATTTGCTTATTTCCTCCTTCCATTCACGCACAGAAACGGCAAACTGTTTGTAGTAGAACTCATCAATATGTCGCTTCTCTGTATTCTCATTATCGATTTGCATTTGCGACCGGAATGTCTTTTCCAATAGCTGCACATCCTGAGCATTCAATATAGATTCGATAACATCATTGGCCTGCTCCGCATTCACTGGGGCAATATCTTTGTCGGCCTCAACGGACATTGGCTCCTCCGGCGTAACGGGAAAGTTCGAATTGGCGCTATTTACGGTCAATGTAAGCGTTTCAACATCATTCAATATGACCTCAAAGTCATATTCATTTAGTTTTTCATTCATCATCTTTATGCCGGTCACAATTAGCTTTAGCACCTCCTTGGCATACTCCTCGTGCAGGCACTTTAGTATAATACCATAGTAGCCATATTGTTGCACCTCCGCCAAGACTTTGGCCACACGCAGCTTGATTTCACGTCTGGTTAGTGTTACAATCTTTTTGTGCTCCTTGGAGAAGGTGACGGTGGGAAAGGCGCCATCGATCATGCCCTGATTGTTCAATTGGCGATTAAACTCCATGCGCCAAAAGCACAGAGCGTTGACCTTCACCTCCCAATGATGATCGCCGACGACGCAATAGTTGAGCGTTGAGAATAACGTATTCTTATATTTGCTGGGTATCTTGCGATGATCATAGATCTTCGACAGTGTTAATATGGCCTCGGCGCGCACAATATCATCGTTCTCGCGATACAACACATACAGCAAGTGATCCTGCAATGCATTAATGTAATGTAAATATGTAATTTTAAATTTTATATTAATTCGCCGCAGTTTTACCACCAGATCCAATTGACTGAGACTGTCCTCCCACAGCGCATTGATCGGCACCATTTTGGTCAGGCATTTGTAGGCGGAGGCGCGCACATATGGCTCACCATCGTGCTTGGCCATTTGATAAACAATCGGTGCAATTTTGCAATCGATTAAAAATTGTTGGAATGCGGGAAATTCTGCAATAAATAGAAACAAATAGTAATTGGGCATTAGACTACGCCACACACACCTACTGATGCGAGAGATGCCGGCAATGGATGTGGTCAGCTCCAGGGCAGAGTCGCGCACTTCCCACGCAGTGTCGTGCATGCGCTTCACTATGATTGGACCCAGGCAAACCAAAGCTGAGCCCTGCAGATTGTCCACCAGCAGTGCCATGTTGGGCGACAGGAAATGCTCCACAGACAGTTGGACCAGTTTCAGGGCCTCCACCGTGCACTGTAAATTGAGCATATATATTAAAATGGTGTTTACGTTTGGACCTGCTTGGGCTCTACCCACTGTCGGATCCATGTTGCAGTTCTCCAGCACAAAGGCCAGGCAATTGACCAGACCAATCGTCTCCACAGACTCCTTCCACGTGATCTTGAAACGCTCGATAAGCGTGCGCAGACCAACCATAACCGAATGCAAGACCTTTGGATCCTTGATAATGGCCTCAGTGCCCCGTGGATAGATGTCGGAATAATTATTCGATGTACTGGCGCCGTGGCAATCTTCTGGTTCCAAGTGCTGTTTGCTTGAATGATTGAGTGCGACAACCTCACGCAGGGAATAGAGCAGCGCCTGGCAAACGGTAATCGCCTGTTCGCGGTCCAGAACGTGCTCCAGCGAGAGTATGCTGTGAACGCATTTTCTGGCCAACTCCGGTGTGAACAAACGATTATTGGTATTGCCCTCAGGCGTGATGAAGGTATCGCGGAGGCTGTAGCACAAACGCAACGTGTGCTCGCACGTCATTTCCAAGAGTTTCATGATGTACGTATCGAAGAGTTCGCTCTTCGATTCATCAGCCATTTTCATGGCAAACTTCATGGAGAAGACCAGTGGCATCATGTGACAGCAAATTAATTGATTCTCAAATGAGACACGCTCATCCTGGATGATGATTTCCTTGGGCGCCCTTGTGCCCAGCTTCTTCCACAGAATGTGATGCAGTTCGGCCATTTTGACAAAGTTAACTCCGTCACAGCGCTGTATGCAAAACTTCATGAGATTAAAGAACGACAGCCCAAACTCAGTAAACTGCCCCGGTGGCTCTTCGCAATCGGGATTCAAGATTTTCTCATGCACCAGCGATGCAAAATGATAGCTGCAGAGCGCGCCAAGCATCTTCTCCGTAAAGTATGTGTTGTGCGTCATTTCGACCAGCTTCCAAAGGTTTAACTCTACATTGTGATGATCTCGCAGCAGGGCAACTAGCCTAGTGCGCTCATCGCTAACCAGCGTCTGTTGCAGTATATAGCTGAGCAGATCCACCGATGAGGATACCTTGTGCAGCAGCTCATTATCATCGACACTGACATGGATGCGCTCCTCTTCCCCCTCATTGACGCTCTCATTGATATGATCGATATAGACATTATCATGAATGGGCTTCATAATCTCCGCCAATATCTCTAGGGTGACAGCCTCATCATGCATCTTGTCGCAGAACTTGTAGAGCATTTCGTAGAGCAACTGGCGCGCCTCACGCACCACATACAAGGTGTGCTCGTTGTTGCTATAATGGATGAGCAGCGTCCAAGAACGTTGCATGCGCAGAAATGCAAGGCCCATGCTGTATTTGGTGACGGCCTTCATGACGCGTATCCCGCTCAGCTTAATCGATGGACTCAAGTTGCGCTCCTGGGCCTGCATAAAGAAGACAACCCTGAAGAAGGCAACAATGATGTCAACGTCAACGTGATGTGTCATAGTGAATAAGCCTGACCTACCTATGCATAATGTCCAGCTCCCGTAGACGCAGCACCATCCACTCGTTGGACGTCATAAAGCTGATCAGATTGAGCATGAACGATATCACCTTGGGATGCACTCTGTGGAAATCGGTGCTGATCAGTGTCAGGCATTTGTCCACCCATTCCGTGACGAACGGCACCTGCAGCACAAAGGCATTCTCTATGGGAACATTTACATTAGAAATGCCGCCTGTTGCAGTACACACACACACACACACACACACACACACACACACACACACACACACACACACACACACACAACACCCACCCTCAGCCTAAAAGTGAGTAAACACTGTCGGTTGTTGAAAAGTTCTCGCGCAGAAAGATGTCTAATATCTGCTTGAGGCGCGTTGTGATCTCCTCTTGTTTTTGCATTTTGGCTGGCACTATTGCGTGTGCTGATCCGCTTGGTGCATAGTTTGGTACGCAATGTTACTAAGAATAATGAAATTTGTCGCCTTATCACACCAAATAACACTCGTTTCAATTACAGTGTGACCGAATGCCACGACGTGCGTAAATAAATAAAAACCTGCTACTTGGTCACGGCTTATCACAAATTGTGACAAAGCAGTGAAAAATATCAAAACAAAACTTTAATGAGTAAAATAGGTAACTCTTAACATAATAACTTTCAAAATATTTTTAATATATTACAATTTATTTCGATTGCTGTTTATTCGTGTTATGGCGACAAAAATCATTTTAAAAAAACGTGACGTGAAATTATGTAATATGTGTCATTTACCTCTAATTATACGGTCATCTAAACTTCTCTTTTTGTTGAACTACGATGTATTCGAATTTCGATCATTTAGAAATTGTTTCAGGTGCAGTGTTACCAGCCTGCCAGCAAGCACACAAATACCGCACTATTACTTTGCGGTAAACACCGCATTTTTGTGCTAGCATACAACTGGCCACACAGTTACAAATGCAATGACGCTGACACTGACATCGTACTTCGATATTTATTATGGACAATAATGTAGGGCAAACTGGAGAAAAATCAAAAATTGCACCGACAACAGCAAACCCAAGCGAACTAATTGCGGCGACACACAGCGCAGCAACGGGACCAAGGCCAGCAGCGAGCATATTAACAACCTCAACATCGTTCTGGAAAAATAGCGGTCGCGCAGTGCCCGGACGGCCCAGTCCGAAACGCGAGTTTCACGACAACACTGACAGCAGGTCGAGCGCCGGTGCTGCACTGCAGCGTGATCGTGGCAACGGTGGCGGCATGGTCTCCACCTTTCGCGATTATCAGCAATCAGTGAGCGATGCCTGGGATACGGGCGATGATGAATTCTGCATCATCAGCAGCACCGAAGCGGCAGCTGCCGCGGCCGCTGGGGGTAAAGAAGAGAAATGTTTATTAAATATCAGCTTGGTTGTTGACATTTGAATGTACGTTACCTTTGCAGATGGCACACGCATATCGCGGCAGGTGTCACAAACGGTGGCTCTAAATGTCATCGAAACGCATTCGCGTAGCAATCAAAACCACGTCACACACAACGAGGGCAGCGATGCCCACGTGAGCAATACGGATCTGATGGCCACCAGTGCTGGCTATGCGGAATACAAGGAGGAACGCAGAGTGTCGCATGATAGCAACGAAAACAGGTGGGGGGAATATAGTCAACGACCTTTCGCCAGCTGTGTAAACAGCGTCGGCGGCAACAAGTTCTGTTTTGAATTAAATTTTAAAACCCTACAATCATTGCACAATTTACAGATCTCGATTGCGCAACTATCCGGGCAGACCGCAGCTGCAGAAGATTAGCTCAAATTCGCAGGATGGTGAGTACGAGACGAAGATCGAGAAATTTCAATTGCTGCTCGATTCACCGCAACTTGATTTGGTGGCGCTCAAGAAACTTAGTTGGTCGGGCGTGCCGCGTAAGGTAAGCGCCCTAAACTTGACAAGAATATCAATATTTAAAAAACCTTTGAACTCGTGGCAGATGCGCGCCGTTAGCTGGCGTTTGTTGTCCAAATATTTGCCACCCTCGGGCGAACGGCGGAATGCGGTGCTAGAGAGCAAAAGGCAGGGATATCAGGATCTGCGCCACAATTACTTTAGAGTCGACAGTCAGGATGAGACGCAGCAGGACACCTATCGTCAGATACATATCGATGTGCCGCGCATGAATCCACAAATACCGCTCTTCCAGCAGCAGCTCGTGCAGGAAATGTTTGAGCGTGTGCTCTTCATTTGGGCCATACGTCATCCCGCCTCTGGCTATGTGCAGGGCATCAATGATCTGGTTACGCCCTTCTTTATCGTCTTTCTGCAGGAGGCTCTCTCACCGGACACGGATCTAGAAAAATATAATATGTCACAGCTGCCGGAAGAGACACGCAATATTATTGAAGCCGACTCATTTTGGTGTCTATCCAAGTTTCTCGACTGCATACAGGATAATTATATATTTGCACAGCTGGGCATACAGGAGAAGGTGAATCAACTCAAGGATCTTATACAACGTATTGATGGTAAGCACTTTTTTAACAAAAGAAAGAAAGAAGACCAAAATAGCTAGGCTATTTACTTAATTGGTAATGGTTTCTTGGAGAACTATATATAGTATGGTAGTTTGATTCCAAAAAAAATTGTAATATCTTTAATGTCAAGATAGATTTAACTGATTGCCAAGATTGCATAGATGCTGACTTAAGCATAGTTATATCGACTCGGCTGTTGATTAGGCATATACATATTGATTGGGGTATTTCTTTTTTAATGTGTCAAGCATTTCGTGCAAAAATGTTATAACAAACAAACAAACAATGAATAATAATTTGCATATATGACATGGATTTCGCCGACTTGTATATTTCAATAGCTTCGTTCTGCTTGAAAGCTAATTACCTCTTTGTTGAACATAACAATATTATATAAATATGTATTTTTTATACTCTGAACCCATTGAAAATGGTAAAAAGGGTAAATTGGTTTTGTGTAAATGTATGTAAGCGGCAGAAGAAAGTATCTCCGACCCCGTAAAGTATATATCAGGCCGAGTTGATTTAGCCCAGTCCCTCTGTCTGTCCGTCCGTCTGTATGAACCCGTCGATCTTGGAAACTATAAAAGCTAAAGACCTAATCTTAATTTAGACTCATCCATGGCACGCGCAGATCAAGTTTGTTTCAAATGATCGATAACTTTCACTATTTTTCTACAGTAGATTAAAATCTGCAACAACCTCAAATGTTTAAAGCTTTTTTCAAAATATATGAGAGCTGTATATACCAAATTTGAATATTGAATATTTTTATATACTGTAGCAAAGAAAGAATCTATTTCATAAAGTTGAATCACAATAGGTCAAGAAACAGCAGTTATTAAAGAAAACGTGGAGTATAATTTGACAAATTTCACAAGCCATGTAGCAGCAAGCGCAAGCAGTTCACGCGAAAGCAGTCCACGCGAAAGCAGTCCACGCGCAAGCAGTGCATGTTGTTCTATGGAGTTAGTTTAAATGTTTGTGACTTTAGCTTCCAGCTGCGTTCAGGGTATCCCCGAGTCGTGTACTCCCGACTTGAGCAATCTTACTTGTTTTCATTCTCGTTTTATATTTTTTTGTAGTCAATCTGCATCGTCATCTACAGACTCATGGGGTTGACTATTTACAATTCTCATTTCGTTGGATGAACAATTTACTGACACGCGAACTGCCCCTGCATTGCACAATCCGTTTGTGGGACACATATCTGGCCGAATCCGATGGATTTGCGCTCTTTCATTTGTATGTGTGTGCGGCATTTCTGCTACACTGGAAGGAACAGCTAATGCAACAGAACGACTTTCAGGTAAACCAAAAAAAAAATTGTAATTTATCTCAGATTATTCATATATTTTTACTTTCGATAGGGTCTCATGTTGCTGCTACAAAATCTGCCAACGCATAATTGGTCCGATCGCCAAATAAATGTGCTGCTCGCTGAGGCGTTCCGCTTGAAATTCACATATGCGGACGCGCCCAAGCATCTGGAGACGAAAAGTTGACAAAAGCAATCCGGAATAATGCATATACGATACGTAACATAGAAATTAGTTTATTAGATTTGCTGGAATATATCCACTCACACACACACGTAAACCTACATATATATATACAAATTTGTTATTATGTCTTTCTTTCGTTTTTTTTTTATGTTTGTGTGTTTTCTTTCTTTTTAATTTTGTAGCTGAACGTTAAAACGCTTTTTCTGTACATACATATATGAAATTCAAAATTCCAAATACACTTTTACATCATTTAAGGGAAAAAATCATATAAAATGCTACAAAAACTTCCATAAAGCAAAACGCAAATAACTACGATAATAAAGTTCTTGAAACAATGAAATAACACAGAAGCCCAAATGAAATAGTTGCAATAAATTTGATTACGTTTTATATAAGTAGCATAAATACAAAAAAGATATTGTAGATTTGCGTATTGAACAAGAATATACATAATTATAGTCTGTATATATTCTTGAATTGAAAAAATCTCAAAATAAATATTAAAAAATAATTGAAATTATGGTCGATACTTAATTGAATTTTTAAAGTTAAAATTGTAAAACTTTTTCTATAAGCCTTCCTTTACTGTGGTGTTTGGTTTTTCATTCAACATATTTCATTTTGGCTGTTATTAAATTTTTTAGGAGCTTTATAATTTTTTAGTTTTTAGGTGCTGCTCTTAAATAAGCATATAAGCAAAATAAAAGCTACTTAATTAAGCCAAGTTATTTCTATAATGCCTAGGAATATTGTATTATATAGGCATACCCTAACTCTGCCGCTCAGCTATGTGTTTGAGCTGCTTGAGAACCGTTTCCAACAATTTTTTCTTATCATTTTTGCGCACCAGCGAGAAAATTGGCTTCTTGTCCGCTTCGCGTATTTTCTCTAGTATAACAATGATGGATTGCGGCTGGACTAGATGATAACGATTCTCCTGCTTGCCATAGTCATGGAAATACGTGCTCCACTCCTCCAATATTAGCAAATCGAGTAGTTGACGATTGCGCTGAAAGTATTTGCTCAGCTCGCCCTCGTGCAGGCCAGGCACCGGTTCCGAGGCGGCAAAGAACTCGCACTGCATCAAATCCAAATTGATTTGGGTGAGTGCGCCAGTTGAGATCTGTTTGACCTCCTCGTCGTACAGTATGGAATAGATCTTTTCAGCAATGTGCTCACAGGTGCGACGGCAGGCGGCCTGGGCAATATGGGGCAGCTTGTACGAAAAGTTATCGAAAGTGCTCTTCAAATAGGAGATCATGTCCGTGATAAAAGCGGACGCAATGCCTGGCGGTTCCACCAGCAGCCAGTCATAGGCGCTCAGCTCGAAAAATTCGTCGATTTTAAAGCAGATGCGCACCGCAACCTGCTTTTCGGCATCCTGGCGGGCAACATGGAACATGGCCGATGGCGTCTGGGAAATACTTCGCTCCGTGTTGGTCATGTGGCACACGAACTCATCGAGAAAAGGTCCCGCCTTGTCCAGATACTGTGTATCAATGATGATCTGAATGAGCTGAATCAGCGTTATGCTCGGCTGCCGGAAGACCACCGAAAGGCAACCGCTAAAGCTGCGCGTGAGCAGCAAATTTGCCGCTTTTCGCACCATGGCAGCCACCTCGTTGGGTGAGAGTGTCAGCTCCTCGGCAAACTTCATACAGGCATACATAAATTCCTTGGCCTGATGATACACTTCCGGCACCATGCGTGAAAAGGGAAAGTGTTTGGGAAATGGCGCATTTTCCAGGTGCTCGGAATGGAAAGGAAAGCGCTCAATGATACACTCATACTCCTCTACATTCTCCACGACCATGGGCACAAACTGTTCCTTGTCCAGAATGTCACGGAAAACATGAACCCAACGTTGCAGCAGCACCTATCAATTCAGAGGAATAGAATTTAGATTGCCTTAAAAGAGATCTGCCTGTGGGCTCACCTCGTTGTAATGATCGCGCATGTCATGCAGCAGCTCCCAGAGAATTTGCACCGTATAGCCGTAACACTTAAAGGTGTTAATAGACAGCATAATGAGGTTCTTGATGCGCAACAGTATATTCGGATCGGTGCAGGAGGAAGAGCTCATGCTGATCTCATTGACAAACTTGGTCAGCGACGTTGACCACAGATCCTCGAGGTAGCTGCTGGTCACGACATCACCAGCTGTGTTCTTAACATGATCCTCAACCACAAAAAAGCCAACAATTGCACATATGTACGTCTTATACGCCTCCAGATTGTCATGCATATTTGGCGGCGGCTGCAGCACCAGCTTGGACTGATCGCGTCGCTGCTGGCGATAATCCTTCTCGAAGTACTCCCGCTGGCCCAGCACCATATAGATGTGCAGGCACCGATAAATGGGTGAGAAATCGATTAAATCCTGTGCGCTCACATTGCCGCCATCATCGTCACCGGCGCCGCCGCCGCCGTCACCATTATTGCGATGCAGATTGTGCTCCTGTATAATGGCATTGATGTCGCGCTTCTGCAGCTGCTTTGTGTGCGTGATGGCCAGCTCGCCAATGCGTGGCGAGAACTTTCGTATGTTCTCAAGGAACTCACGAAAATCGGCGGCCGCCGAACGTCGTATGTTCTCCTTGATGATGGGTATCTGTGTTTGCATTTGGGTTGCGAAGCGATAGTTGTGCCGCTGCAGACGCGATAGATGCTCCGTTTCCAACGTCTCCAGCGTGCGTAGTGCCTGATAATATTGCTTGTTCTTCGCTTGTTGCGTGAATTTCATGTAGCACTCCAAGGCAGGCAAGCACGATTTCAACGCTTCAATCGCACTGGCCACATTCGATTCTATCTGGCGTGCACGGACCAGCTCATTGCCCTGCTGTATCAACGAAGCGCTTATTGTGCGCAGCGATGTGTCCAGCGAATGGACTTCGTCGTGCAGTTGTTTAGCCTGCGTGCGCACCTGCAGCAGCTCCTGTATGGAATCGATAAAGCCCTGATAGTACAGATTGCATATGCGTTCAATTTCCTTGTCGTGGCTGCGAACACGCTGGTCCAATTGCTCACTAATTGCTTTGCTATTATTGCCTGCGGGTGGAGTGGGCGTTAATCAAGCAAATTGATGACGAAGTTTTTGTTGGCTGAGAAGTAAACATACCTTCGAGTATGGAGCGAAACGTTGGTCCCCAATAATCGTCTACGGCCTCTATGTCTTGTACCGTTACCTTGGACATGATTTACACTTGTCTTAGACTTTGCTTTTTACTCATTTAATATTTTTGCAAGATTTTTATTATTTGCGGTAGTTTGCTTGGGCGTTGATCAACGCGCCTGGCACTAGAGTTGTGTCGAATCGTTCAGAGCTAGTTCAGGGGAACTCTGAATTAACTGACCAAACGAACTTGGTTCCAAATTATAGACCATCATTTAACTTAGAACTTAAACATAATTTATTCATCAAAATATACGCAAATAAATGAATTTAATATATTAATTAAAATACGATATACAACTGTAATATATTTATTGGCAATGGTCACTTAGCGTCGATTTTCGGAACTTGGTTTACGGGCCGGAACCAGAAAATTGTTTTGCGTTTATTTATGTATTTTAGCACCAAATAGAACAAAGTTAAATGCAAAATTATTAAGAAATAAATTCTCTATTAAATAAAATAATTTACTTTACTTCTACTTTTACTTTTACTAAAAAAAATTGGGTTCTTACAATTTTCAAAATTATCAACATTTAGAGATAACGCTCCACAAAACCCGGTATACATGATTAAAGCATATAGTTCCATTTAAATTATCCCGAAAAATTTTTCAAAATCGTTCGTAACGTTTTTGAGATATTTGATTCAACATCATTGCCAGCTCCATACAAAATGTGCTAAATGAAAATCTGATTTTCTTTGGATTGAATGTGTATAACCACCCTGTTATTTTTTTTTTTTATCGAAATATGTTATTAGCCGTTTGCTTGCAATGCGGGTATAGTGGTCCTGCTCTTAGCGTTGCACTGACAATCAATCGGTGGACCACCACATTCTATCGACCATACAATGCCGACCGCCACACTTTGCAGTGAAACAAACGCAAAGCAATAATACAAACACAAGTGGAAGAAAAAACTTTATTTTCAATGTTTTAAGTTGATTATTAACATTAACTCCAACTCAACAAATTGTAAGTTTCAATGCTCATTGAAATTGTCTAAGTTTTAAAAGTTAACATTATGTAAAAGCGTGGGGAAATGCAGGTGAAAATGTATGCCGAAAATGAAAAAAAATTTGCCGACGCGACAACGCTACACTCACACATTGAAGCACATACACTATAACGCACACACGTATACAACACTGGCTTGCAAATGGCGGATGGTCCCAACAGCAAAAACTGCATGCACTTTGTGTCTGTGTGTGTTTGTTAAGGCAGAAATACTGCTGTGATTTTGATGTGAAAATGTGGTAAATTGTTGACGTTGCAAGAAGTTTGAAGTGTAGAAAAAAAACCGCAACGGTAATTGTATAAACTAAAAGCAGGCTTATCTCTGCCTGCTCGAACTATATGTGTGTGTTTTGTGCAGTGCATTTGTTGTTTTTGCGTGTCAACAGCGACAGCGACGCCCTTTGGCTTGAGCTTTACGTATTCGCCCTTTTCCATGGAGTTCTGCCGACTCTTCACGCCCCCGCTTTAATCAAGACCAGCGCTTCGTTTTCTATGATTGTATGTGTGTGTGTGTTGGTGGTTGGCTGTTCCATATCTATCAGACGAAAGACGAAGACAAACAGCCGCACACACAAAATCGGGTTTAGGTCACTTGGCACGCATATACATACATACACACGCATATACATACATACACACACATAGCTATACACATATTCATATACATATGCAAGAATGTATGCTTCGCGTAAAATTTGAATAATTCTTTTTTCAGTCTCGCCAATTAGGCACTTAATAAGCCACGTTGAGTATTTTCCCCATACGTGTGTACTTTCACTTGATTCTAATTAATTTAAACTGCAAAATAAATAATTAAAACCCACCGTGCAGCACCTGACAAAAATGTATTTATTTTCATTTGATTTGCCAAGAACTTGTGTGGCGCTGTCTAACGGATTCCCGGTCGTATCTCTGTCTGTTGTGTGTGTGTGCTCGGCCTTTGTTGCGATTTTATCAAACAAGAAATAAACATAATTGATGTGTTGGCCCCTATTTGTCGCACTCGTACATACTTGTGTGTGTGTGTGTGTGTGTGTGTGTGTGTATTTGCTTTTGTATTGAGTATTTCTTTCGACATTTACACATTGCTGGCAGACAAATACCGTGCTCTCTCCCCTCCCTTCCATACACATTCGGCATCTGACGGTCTCTCACTTGAGCACTTATCACACAAAAGAGCAGAATGCATTTTGTTGGCGTATATAAAATTTGAAGCTTAAAAATAGAGAATGGAAATTTCATTCATTCAATAAGCGCTAGTCAATTTTCTTTGTTGTTATTATTGATATCAGCTCAATAAATAATCAATTGAAAGACATCAAGTATTCTGTTTATGTATAAATATTTTTAGTTAAAAAATATTGAGTGAGTCATGTAAAATGCGGCATCATCCGCAGACAGATTCTTGTGACCTACCTAAGTCGACGAAGGGAGCATGAGAAGAACGGCAAACTTGCTGCTCCCACGGAACACTCTCCGAATCGCACGCTCTCTTTATTAAAACGCACTTAAAAACACATTGCATGTTGCATAAACATAAATAAATAACTTGAGAGAACTTTCTAAAATTATCGCTTGCCCGTTGCTGGCAGACTATCAAAAATAGCAAAAGCAAAATTGCATTTATGAATAAAAAAAAGCAAAGACAAAAAATATATAACATTGAATGAGTGTTTGTGCACTAGTGAGAAGAGCGAAAGAGCGGCGAGCACTTACACAGTTAGCGGTACAGCAATTTTGTGTGAGTGAAAAAAATTCCATATGAGCAGCTTTTTCAACTAATTGAACAGCAACAGAATTGGGCCAAATTTGCAGTTGGCGTCGCTTGTAACCAGGCCAGCAGTAAATTTAGCAAACGACTCAGCCATAAATATGCATAATTATTGAGGCACACACACAGACATACCGATGAATGTGTACTTGTTACAGTTGTTGTTTTGCTGATAATAATTATAGCTGTGCCAGCAACTACAGTTGTACAACTTAGTTCAAATTATAGTTAGTTTAATTGTTCACGTTTTATTGAACTAACGAATGGTTCACTTAGTTCGTTCGTTTAATTCAATCTCATTATGATCTGTTGCGTGTCGTTATCGATTCTTATGTTTTTATTAGTCTCAAAGAAATTTGACTTTCTTTTTGTTGCTCAATATATAGATCCACCGTTTTTCATATTTAAACCTGCTGCCATACAGGGCAACTGCGAATTTAGTTTATAAACACGAACAAATGCTGTTCATTCATAAAAAAAAAATATTTAATATCTTTATTTTTTCACGTATTGAAGAATATTGAGACTAAGTATGAAACATGTGATGAACGATAATCGGAGACGAGGTTTGTTTTTCAGTTCAATTAGTTCAAGCGAACTTATTCAGAACAAGTTTATACAACTCTACCAGCAGCTGCAGTATGCTTTGACTTGTAACACATACAAACCTTTGTACGTGTGTACGAACACATTTGAGCACATTCCGCAGCGGCGCTCTTCCGGTTGATGACCTTTACCGGCTTTTATTTGTAGTTTCTTCTTCACGGCCTCTGGACGCTCGAAGAAATGCCGCCTTCGTTGTAGTATGTAGCTGAAAAGAAGTCGCAGTCAGCAAAATCGCCTTGACTGGCTTTTATTTCGCACAGATCTGTTAAATGTTTAAGCCCAAAATCATCAATCTCTGCTTATGACAAATCGCTATCAGTTAACACTTTGCGTTAATAATAGCGCAGTCATCAAAATTAACATGAATTTGTAGTGCGCAAATAAGATTATATTTATATGAAAAGGTAGTAAAAGAAAGTCAAAACATAATTGGGTGATTCCCAGTGGAACACAAATAAATATATATGTGCATACATATATTAATTAAAACAAAAAGAACACATGTACGTCAAGTATCAATCATCAATTTCAAATCGTATACTCTTCACATGTATTTGGAAACAACAAATTGTTAACTTTGAGTTGTTAAAATTTTACATATACCAAGCCTGACTCAGACAAAGAACATGACGCAGATTCGAGCCAGTTGGTTGCTGAGCGAGAGCAACAACCTTGGATTGAATTTGCAATTTGTGAATTCTTCAACGAGCGCCAACGCAAGTAAGAAGCAGCAGAAAAGAGAGCTCACGGAGCACACTTAAAATTTCAAGTTCTAACTGTATGCGGCAGAGCCGTTCGGGTGCGCGAGCGTGAGCTAAAGCAAGAGAACAAGATAGAGAGAGAGAGAGTGCCAAGATGAGCTGAGCTTTAGCGTCATCATTGTCGCTGCTGGCCGCCACCTTGTGTCACTCGTGTTGTGTCCATTTAGCGCTCTGCACAAGAGGCGTTCAAGCGCTGTTTAGAAAGAAAAGAAGATCCCACATTGCTGCTTTAGTGAGTGCTCTTTAATATTTTGTATACGTGTGCGTGAATAAGTGCTGTTTGAATGTGTGTAGGAATTTCCTGTTACATTTGCAAATCTTTCTTGGTGTTCTCTAATTGGGCAGCTTTGCTGTTTGTAGGCGCTTCAAGTTCATAAAAAAGGCAATTTTCAGCTTTCTTTTGCGAATAGCCGGTCGTGCAAGACAAGTTCCCGTTCTCGCTTTCTCGAATTTCTTAAGACTAATTTGAGACAATCGATAGACGAAACAGTCGAGCGCTTATCGATACCAAGCATCGCTTCTAGTTTGGAATGTTGCAACACTGATCACAAGTGCATGTCAACATATACGGTATGAGATGCAACGGTTATCTGGAGTACGTTACAAAAACTTAATAAAAACACACACGATATAAACAAGTTCATTTATATTTGCTATACGTTAAACAACAAAAGCAAAAGCGATAACAATTGAGTATTTAAGTAACATCCACCGGCCGGCAAGCTGATAAGCACGTATATATGTATACATATATGTATGCACATACGTGCCCATTTCCTCCCGGCACACGCACCAATACACAGGCAATTACATAGCAAATTACGATTATAATTGCTGTTGCTTTATGTATAATGTGAAATTTGTCGAAGAGCAACGTCAACGGTCATTCACTAATTTGAAAACCACTCGTCATCGGTAATACCGAATAAGCTATTTAAGTACTGATAAAGTGCACACAAAAATATATACATATACATATGTATATATAAAGCAGGCAGTATATAAAGTGTTGTCAAGAAAGAAGACCTTTTGACTTTTTAAAATTGTATTGTCAACAATTTTATGACTATGGAATATGTTCTACACAGCTCTGAGTTGAACAACCCTTTATACGCACGCAATCAGAATCTTTGTAATGAAAAATGAGTGTATTAAATGTGAAATCCCGTTTTACGAAAAGATAGTGCAATATCCTATGCCTAGATTGTAAATTATATTGCGGAACATATAATTATTTTGTTTTAAATATTTTTTGTGTATGAAATTGACAATAAATTGGTATATTAGTTCCACTACAAATTAAGCAGTTAAAAATAATTACACAATTGATAAATGATAAACATTTTAAAGTCAACGTTCAACAAATATAAAATAATATGAATTTTGATGTTCTTTATATATAGCTTACTGTTAGTTCTTGTTTCGAACTGCAAATTTCGCATACATAAACCTAATAGCATATGTGTGACTAGCAAGAGAATACATTTCCATTTGAAATAAAATCAAGAATGTCGAAATCGTGGGTCTCAACTTTCAGAAACAACAAATCAGATATATGTAAATTACATATGCGTATGTATAAATAAATTCAATTCATTCAATTTGGCTGCAAAACAAAAAATTAAAACAAAAAAAACAATGCCCTTGGTTTGATGTACGGTTCCAAATTCGAATCAAATTCCAATCAATCGTGAATATTCCTTCTGTTTAAATATTACAAAAAATTTATATTTATTTAATAACTCATTCATTCTCATTGAAGGAAGCTGCCTTTTAGCTAAGGTAATAATTTGCGGGTAAAATTTTCTGAAAACCCACAATTAATCTACATAAAATTGCCATGCTTTGTCCAAACTGAACCGATTTTATTGTTTGATGCCAATAATGTCATGTCCTAGATATTGATTCTGTCATGATATGCACAGATAATGCCAGGATACATGTTTTAGTTATTATTACTCTGTGAACGAGTAATGCGGTGTCGGTTACACCCGACTGCAACGTTCTTACTTGTTTGTATAACTGATTCTATTTAAAAATATTGGAGTTCTGTTTGATTCATGGTCGCTTGCACACATATAATATTTAATCGTTACTCAGAATGACAATTTTTTAATTGAAGTTATTAACAAATTTTTACTTAAGTATTATAAATTTGTTTGTTATAGTAACCCACATCAGAAAAAGATCAGCGCTCTTTTCACAAATATCGACTGCTGCCGGAAAATTATGCAAATATGGATTTCCACATACTGATTGTCATTGGTTGTGTGTTCGGCGCATCGCTGCTGTCGTTTCTGTTCATCAACAAGATCTTCAGGCGCAAGACGTTTGAGGAGGTGGTCGCCGAGCAGCGAGCCCTGAGTGCCAATCTGTATGCCCAGAACAAGAGCGGCGGCAATGCGGCGTCGCAGCGCAAGCCGAAGAAGAAGGAGCTGAAGCGCGAGAAGAAGCAGCGACAGCGCGAACAGCAAAAGGACAATGCCAGCAATGACAATGAGCAGGAGGAGCAGGATGACTATTCTGATGGGCACTCCGAGGAGCAAGGCTCGGCTGGGCTCGAGGAGGAACCTGCTCAGCCAGGATTGTCCAAGCAGCATGTGGAGTTCGAGCCCGATCCAGAGATCCTGAACGAGCAGCAGCGTCGGGTCAGCAATGCCGAAAAGGAGAATCAGCCTAGCAACAACAACAACAATAATAGCAACAACAACCACAACAAGAAGGGCAAAAAGGACAAGCGCAATGCTGCCGGTGGACCTAAGGCAGCTGTCGGCATTCTGGTGAACAAGAACGAAGCTGTCGTTGTTAGGCCGGCGCTGGTGGAGGAAACGCCCACGCTGAATAACTTTGAGGTGCGCGTGCCCAAGGATGTGCTCGAGCTGAAGAAGCAGGAGCAAAAGGAGCGCAAGGAGGATAACACCAAGCAACAGCATGCGCAAAAGAAAAACATCGGCGCCGCCAAAAAGGAGAAGCCCACGGCTCTTGTGGCGGTGCTCAATGCCGCCATGGAACAGCACACAGAAGTGCCGCACGTGCCCAAGCAGACCGTACTCAAGCAACAGCAGCAGGCGAGCGGCTCACCCAAGCTGCAGCACAACAATGTGAGCAAGAACAAACAGCAGCAGCAGCAGCATGCAAACAAGAAGCAAAAGGAGACGACCCTGGCCGCCAAGGATCTCGTCCAGGCACTGGACAGGGTCGCCGAGAACCAGACCATCGGTGTCTCGACGCTGATGAATGTGTTCGGGCGCGCCGAGCTGAACCGCTCCGAGATACAAATAATCATTGATTATCTGCTAAACAAGCAGCAGGATATGCCGGCGAATCATGGCGAATGGTCGGATGATATCTGCCAGAAGCTGAAGCGCCAGTTGGAGGAGAAGGAGAAGCAGCTGCTCGAGGAGCAGGAAGCATCAATCGGCATACAGGCGAAATTGCGTGAGCTGCGCCAGGAGATTAATACGGAGCGCGCCCAGATTCACAGTCGCAGCCAGGCGTACAACGAGAAGCTGTTGGGCAAAGATCAGGAGCTCGCAGCGCTCAATCAGGAGCTAACCAATGCGAACGAGAAGCTCGTCCTGGAGCGCCAACAGTTCCAGGCGAAGCTGTTGCGCGAGAAACAGGCCAGCTCGCAGGATCTGTTGCCGCAGCTGCAAAAACTGCAGCAGGACCTCGCCCACAAGGAGAAGGTGATCGCCGACATGACCAGCTTTATGAAAGCCGAAACACTTCAGAAGAACGAACTCATCCAGCAACAGGGTCAGCAGCTGTTCGCGCTGGAGGAGCAGCGGGACGAACTGGAAGCGCGCCTGAACAACAGCGTCTTTGAGCTGGAGCAGCGCACGCAGCTCGAAACGGAGAACGCCGAGTTGAAAGTGGAGCTGCGCAATCTAAACAACGCCTTGGAATCGGCCAAGGCTGACCTGGCCCAGTCACAGGGCGAACTAACACGTGTCTACAACACAGAACTGCAGGAGCTGCGCCAGCAGGTGGCATCCCTCGAAGCCACCAATGCCAGCCTCAGCCAGCAGCTCGGCCAAGCCAACTGCCAGGCCATGCAGGTCTCCGCCCAGCAGTCGGAGCAGGCTCAGGCGCAGTCCGAGGCGCTGACTTCGCTGCAGGCCGAACTGCGCACCCTCAACGATGCCCAGAAGACGCAACAGCAACAGACAACCGCCCTGCGCTCGCAGCTGGAGGAGGCGCAACAGCGCGCCGAGCAGCTGCAGAACAAGGAACGCCAGCTTGAGGAGCAGCTGCAGGAGCAGCGCGAAAAGAATAATGTAAGTACAACGAACTTTAGTACAAACTATCGATTTTGATAAAAAAAATACATTTTTTGTTTTTTTTTTGTGCAATCGTTATTGTTATATTGTTGTATTGTTATATATAAAATTAGGAATTAATTACGTACTTACTCTATTTGCATATCACATAATATAATATATTTAAATAAGTTTTTATATTCGTTCACGAAGTGAAAAATAATGAAAGCCGTTTTTTCCACCGATTTGGAAGTTATAGATTTCAAACGAGGAATATTTAATCGTTTATATAGAAGTCAGATAAAATGTTAAGATTTTTTGACTACACGCTCTGAGAGCGTGGGAAAATCATTTAATGTATATCCCTCAGTCTTAAGGTTAGATTCATAACATTTTTGCAGACAGATTACTGATGATTACAAAGAACGCACAGAAAAGTTTTTAAGTCGCGCAGTGTGGTAAATCTTTTGAATTGGGGGCTAATTAACCGCGAAAATCCATATCTTCCATAATTTAGGACATACCAAATTTGGTAGACAGGTCCGATGACCTCATCTAAAGATCGAGACAACAATTTTAAACATGTCATCTACCACGCCCACAAATTATAAAAATATTCTTTTTTCTTTTTTTTAAATAATGATAATAAAAACCGCTTTTGAGGCTTTATCTCTTATATTTACTGTATCTGTGATCAGCTTGCTAAATCAAGCCCGAAATTGCTACATTTCTTTTCAAACTATTATGAATTTTTCTTAACTTACCAAATATTGTTTTTTATAAGTATATATATATATATATATATAATAATAGATATTTGGGAATCTTCTTTTAAAACATGTAAAATACATAATACATATTAAATATTATAAATGCATTCATTCATTCATTCATTCTTCAATGAGTTCTTTGTGTTCTGTTGTTTTTGTTACGTCTTCTTATGCTTCTCCCTCTTTAATTACTAATTGCAACGTATTTGTGTTTCGTCAGGACGTTCGTATGAAAAATTGGAAGTTGATTGAAGCGTTGCAAAATGCCGAAGCAACCGCCAGAACCGCAACAACAGCGAAGACGAAAACAAATACAGCGCAAAGTTTAGGCGTAAGTGCATGCACCTAACAATTATTATTATTAATTTTGTGTAGTAAAACTTTTTTATTGGCTTTTGTTAATTTTAAAACGTTTTTGCATTAACAATACACATTCATCATGAATGGTAGTAAATAAATTCTAATCACAAATCAGCTTAATACATCATCTTATTGATATTGCTTATTGATATTGCCCATGATAAGCATTTTATTGATTAATGATTCTATAACAACTTTGTGCTCAGAATGAGATTATTGTAGATTTTATTACAAAATTTCATATTAGGCATTGCTACTTTTCTCATATAACGAATTCCCTTAAAACAGAAAATAATAATAAATTCTGGAAATGATTGACATCGAAAAGCCAAAATCGAAATCAGATTTTGTTTTTTATTAATAAGCCAATTTCTAAAGGCTTCTATATTATTTTTTTTATAATATTTAGAACCTGTCTACCTAGAAAAAAGAATAAATTTTATTAAATATCTCGTTTATCACATGTTATTAATATAGTGATTTCTAAAGGTTTAATTTTCTTAAGAACATTTTAATTCATAAATAAGAAGTTTGGTTTTAGTCTCTGGAAGTTCTTATTTATTTATAAAGGTGTACCTTTTTTTTTAATTATCATCGATTTCTATTTAAGCCAACTCTTAGCTTAAACTTTCGATATCTTTACAGCAACAACAGAAACAGTTGCAGCAGCAGCAACAACAGCAAAAGGCAGTCGCTGCCAATGGAGCAGAGCTAAGCGCCGCCGCCGCCAGCAACTCAGCAAAGGCTGAACAGCAGCGCATACGCGAACTGTACCAGCGGCTGTATCCGGACGCTGTCAAGGCGCACGCGGCCACTGCGCTGAGTGTCTCGTTCGAGGAGTGGCTGGAGCAGGTGCTCGCCACACACATCAAGAAGCAGCAGCCAGCGGTGCTGAGCAGTAGTAATAAGTCCACACAATCAAACAACAGCAGCGACAGCAGCAGTAGCGGCGACCACAACAGCACCACCCACAACAATATTAGTAGCAATAATAGTAGTTCGAATAGCAAATCCTCCACTAGTGCTGCTGAGCAGCAAGAGCTGCACACACAGAACCTAAAGCTGCGCAAGCGCAACGATGAGCTCACGCAGCTGGTCACCAAGACGGTAAGATCACCAGAAAGATAATGGAAATTAAGGAAGCATCGTTGATTAACATGATTTTATTTTTGTAGAGCAACACTCTGCTGGACCTGGAGCAGCGGGCGCGCGAACAAGACGAGCACTGGCGCGGCATTGTGAGCCAAAAGGAGCAGCTCATATCCAAACTGCAGCAGCACGCCTCCAATGGTGAACAGGTGAGTGCAGGTTGGAGTTATAGTGTTTCTCCTGGTTAGCATTCAAAAAATAAAAACAATCAAATACTGTTTTCAAACTAGTTGTTTGCAAGCAAATAAATAAAATACAGATAAAAATATTGTATACAAATTGAAAATATAATGAATTCATAAAGCAATCACATGCAGACAGTTGCAAATGGGTTTTTATCTGAGAGCTGATAGAATTTTTTTATTTAAATTGCTTTAACAGCAGCTATGCAGAATATTAAATATAATATATGTTATGTTCGATATGTTGTATTTACATGGGATTTGGATGTGTGCCCAACAATTTTTGAAAACGAAAGTGGACGCTACTCTAGTAGAAACATATTTACATCATATAATTAATACATTCTATTTCTTTGCTATTTCAGGACATTTAATGTTGCTGCACAGATCGCCGCCCTAAAAAAACAGCAGAACCACAACGATAATTGACAACAATCATAACGTTTGTCGAACTTCCAAAAACATAAACAACCACAACAACAACCACAATTCTAACAATCTATTAAGTTTAAAGTTTAATATTACAAATATTTGAAATAATATATAATAACAAAACTACTACAAAAGAGATGGAACAAACAGACAGAAAGAGAGAGAGAGAGAGAAATATACGAGCCCAACAACAGCAACCTTTAACATTTTAAAGTAGAAGAAATGAAAATGCAGAAGTAATGCTTTAAAGAATTATATATATATACACCTAACTAAAAAAAAAGCAAACAAAACTCGTGCAATGTTGAACATTTAAATGTGAAGCGAAGTAAAAAAGCAAAAGTAAACAATTATTATTATTCGAAATGAGGAGAACATGAGTACATGGCGGCTGGGGAACGACCTGTTATGTGGTAGGACAGGCTGGTTAGGTTAAAAGAGAACCACGCCCGCATCCACACATTGCTGCTGTTGCTGCACATGCATACACACACACACACACATATATATATAAATTGATTGTAATTTTGATTATTTATACACATACATACATACATACATATATATCTACATATATATATTATATTATGCTATATTATTTGTGTTTACCTACCTGCATTTAAAACCACTAAAAAGTGCGCGCTAACAATTTTGTATATGTTTTATTATGTTAAGCAACTGAATTTAAAGCCTACTTGGATATGCAACTATTTAATAAACTCATAGAAAAAAACAAAATTATTGGACAATTGTGAATGTCAAATAAGTAATTCGTACTAGTATATTCTGTCCCGTTAGATAAATTTTATGTTTTGTTCGTTTCGTTTTGTAAAGAGCGCAAAGTATTCAATGTAGCCGCAGCAGTAAATATGTTAGTAGAGCAAATGGTTAGCCCACAACAGCAACATTTAATTAAGCATATGATAAATAAAACAAAAACAACAAAAAATTACCAACAAAAAACTATTTTTTTATACATATAAAGAATTATTAAAAAATAAAAAAAAAACAAAACTTAATTTATAAGTAAACGCAAATTATAAACAAACACACACAATCGCATTGACGTTGAAATTGTTGTGCGAAGGGTGATGGTAAAAAAAAGCAAATTAGCAATTATTGTCAATACTTGTTACATTACAGTAAAAGTTGAATTAGGCAAAAACAAATTGAATACACAAATAAATAGAAAAAAAAAACAGTTCGCAAGAACAGCGTTGTTATCTAAATAACATTAAACGCTGGCGTATGGGTGAAGAGCTGCATTATTACTATTAATGATGTATAATTAAAGCTAAACGAGAATTAAATACACACACACATATATGGAAATTCAGTGCATTATATTTCTGTGTTTCATTCTTATAAAATGTGCATATAAATATAATTGAAGCTTAATACTAATTGGGGGCATTCTAGAAAACTTATTGTACTCAACGCTTGGACGACAATTGTAGATTCTGTAAGGGTATTACCATATGGAATGGATACTGAAGCAGCTCAACACAAGAGGGTCGATTCTTCGGATTCAGCTGTAGACAATTCTTGACCATCTACGTGGAATACAAAAGGGTTATAGGTTATATATCTGGTCAATTTGAAAAGAAATAATGTACTCACATGCAGTAGCATGATCGGATAGTAAATTTGTAGAGCCGGATACTCGATGCTCGTGCCGGGGCTGGCAATCGCACTCATCTTGGCATTTATGTTCCTGATGTGGCCAAATGGCGTCTTCTGATACAGCAGCAAATACAAAATGCAACCAAGCGACCAAACATCCGATTTCGTCGATATCTTTATCTTCGGCTGATTGCTGCCACGCATGGGACTCGTGCCGCTCGAGATATCCGTTAGCGCCTCCGGACTGATGTAGTTGAATGTGCCCGCCTGTGAGAATTTTATTATGCTCGTCGAATCGACAGCAATGTTGCTGGCAATGCCAAAGTCAATCAACTTCAGGCGACCCTGGACCATCAGAAAGTTGGCTGGTTTCAAATCCGAATGAATGACGCCGTTCTGGTGTATATAATTGACTGCCTGCAGCATTTGATAGAGTATGTTCATCAGATTGTACAGTGGCAGGTTTGTCGTAAATCCCTGCAGGATCTTGTTCAAATCACAATCGCCCTTCTCCATGACCATATAGAGCTTAGACTCCTGTCGTAACAGTTGGCTAGGATGGGAGAAACAGCAATCAATAATCATCAATTTACCATATTTCAATTATTAGAAAAGATCATTATCTAGAATTGAACAAAAATTTTAATTTATATATTCAGTTTATGGATAAATAAATATAAATTTTTAATTAGTTCGCGAGTGATAATATTATTATTGCCTTTGGTAAATATATCAAGAAATAGGGTAAAAAATAAAAGAATGATTAGACATTATTAAATTAATAATTAATTATTAAATTAATAAATTCTATATGTTCCGACTGATTAGATAGGAAAATATTTCATTTTCTTTTTGTTTTATATATTTGATTATAAGAAAGATTATCTTCTATATTTATATTGTCTGACTTTACAGACTGCATAAATTAGAATTCGACGGTAGATATTATTTTACTTCTTAATTTTTATAAAACAAAAAAAAACATGAACAAAAACATAAACAAAAAATGTTCTTTTAAAATTTGAGACAATAGAGAAAAAATGGTTCGAAGCAGCTTCACAAATGGATCAGGAATGTTCGACTTTTGGCTTTTGAGATTGTTGGCTTAAATCATTGAAAATTTTTTGTGTATTAGAGCCAGGAGTCTAATATTTTACAGAAATTTATTAATCGAAAACCATTGGAAAGAAAACTTCTTCTAACTAAAATTGAACAATTTTATCGTAGAGCTTGTGCTTTAAGGATATTAGCATAATTTGATTTGGTGGGTAATTAATTATAGCAAAGTTTTAAAATAGTTTTTACTCACTAGTCGAAGAGTGACACAACGCAAACGTTGCCCTGGAGCTTCTCGAGCAGTTTGGTTTCATTGAGATAGCCCTGAACGACAACCGGATCGGCTTGCAGATCAACCACTTTGAGGGCATACTCCTTGCCCGTATCCTTGCGACGCGCCAAGTAAACAGAGCTTGAGCCACCGCAGCCAAGTTTTTTAACCATGAGATATTCGTGCTGCTTAATTTGCAGCACGTTGGTATTTGATTTTGAGGCAGTGTCTGGTTTGTCAGGTACTGGCACGGGTGCGGACACGGGTACGGGGGCGTTCACGGGAACGGGTGTAGGCACGGGTGCGGGTGCAGGCACGGGTGCGGGTTGTGGCACTGACAAAGGCATTTCAATCGCCGCTGGCTTCAGCTTTTCAGCATGATGAAATGCACCTTCCAAGGACTTTTTAGATTTGCAGTTGGAGGGTTCAACTCTTGGCTGTGGCTGAGCGGGTGTATCGGGACTTTCGCTGATGGTGTCGCACAGCGAAAACATGAGGCTATCGCTCGTGAAGGGCGCGCCGCGACTCACAGTCATGGGTGTCTGGAATAGCACCTTCTGTGAGCGAAACTCATTTGCCAGATCGTTGCGTGCTTTTTGACTGGTCTGCGTACGGGTCTTGGCCTGCCTCGTGGCCATGCTGCACACCTGTGGCGTCGCGAACTCTGCCTCGGTCTTGGCAATCGATTTTGAGGCGGCCGCTGGAGCAGCACGCAACGGTGTTGCGCTATCCACGGCTTTGCGTTGCTCCGCAATAATTTGCAGCGTTCTCGGTGGTGGTTTTTTATTTGCGGGCTGTTGTTGTTGCTGTTGTTCACCTTCCAGATGGGGTGAATTATTATTGTTTTTACTGCTACTACAATTGATGCCCATGTTGCCGAAGCGACCGAGAAAGGACAAGTTGGAGTCGCTGGGCCGTAGCGCAACCGCCGCTGTAGCAGTTGCCGTGGAGCTGCTGCCCGTCAACTCATGCGTGGGACTGAGCACAAAGGAGTCGTTGAGAATGGCGCAGTTTAAATTGTGATCCTCTTCCTCGCTGTCCGAGTCCATCATTGTCATCTCGGCGCGCCGCCTCGGGCTATAATTAAAAATTAGTTATTTCCTAATCTGGCACTGTTTGCCCCGCCAGGAAGCCCACACACTTACAACATGCCGTGAGCCGGGGGCCCGGCTCTATTATCCTTGGGCATTTGTTTGTCTGGCTGGGCCACATTCTCTTTGTGGTCATTGTTGCTGTAATTAACACAAGTTAGCAGCACCATCGTACAGTTTTTTGTGCATATAACTCACATAGCTTTCAGTTTCCGGATCGCCGCTTTATCCGCGTCCTTCGGCTTGCACGGTGTATTACTGTATTCATCTTCCGAGTCCGTACCAAATGCCAGCAAATCTCTAACATGGCGTGGAGCAGGTGTAGTCATTTATATCCCGTATTTATCTTTAAATTTAAATATATATATATAAATCAATTTGAATTTGTGCAACAACAAAAACTTCGAATTGTTCAATTTCCTCAAGGCTGTAATAAATATATCGATACAAACTTAATGAGACAATATATCGATACATGTGCGATAAATGCTTCAGCAAGCAATATTCGAATTTGAATTGCATAACAGTTAATTAAATTGTCATACATTTTTTTTATTACATCATTTTTGTTTTTAACTTAAATTATTTGATCGAAGTACGACAGCAATCGATTCTATAATATGTACAATTAAGTTAACTGATGGGCAATTTAAATAAGCTGTACTCACCGGAAAATGTGTAAATACTGTCATTTTTAGTACTTTAATGCAAGTCTCATAGTTTTTTTTAACATGTGTGTATTTATTTTGGGATTCAAACGATCGCTTCTAAAAAATAAAGAACTATATTCATATACATATTTCTCTCAACCACGAAGAACATCTGTCGATATTAAGTGTATGCATGTATCGAATATAAATAAATCTCCAACAGCCTGGCAACACCAAGTGAGTGTCATCTCTAGGCGTTCCGACAACAAACAAACAAAGCGAATTTTAGTTAGGTGCTGCGCAGTTGAGACCGATAAAAACACAGACAACAACCGAAGATGGATCATGAAGCAACAGGCGCAGCTATACAGACCGGTGGGGCACACGCCAGACATCAGGATACGGACGAACTGCTCGATCCAGTGCTGTTCTCTAACGACAATGGCTCATTCAAGTTGAAAACTGTCCCCGCATTTAGGTATGTATGCCGGTGAATCCACTACGAAATTCATTGTATGAATCACACATTGAAAGGGTGCTGCGTTCGCTGTTATCAGCTGCGGCAGTCAATTAATAATGTCGAAGCATTTTATTTATTATGTGTGTAATTATAATTCATTTTTGCTAGCATACATTTGCTTATCTCGTCGATCATTTCATTCGTGGGCATTGGTCTGGCGGCGCTCTGGCCACAGGATCGTCGATGTGAGGCCTATTTTATAATGCTTTATTTACGCGCCACCTTCTGGGTAATCACTTTTGTAAGTACTGTGTGCACAGCTGTGTTTCATTCATATCGGGCCTTACTTTGACGATCCCCAACCGCAATCATTACAGATTTTTGATCACTTTGTGAAGAAGCAGCACGACAACTTGCGCTTGAATGGATATCATGATTTCCATCGCGACACGAACATGCAAAAGGGCGTTCCACTGCAGATTGTCTCACTGTGGAACTCCATGCTGCTGGCTGTTCAGGCGCTGATTCATCACTATTATGGCGAACAGTTTTGGGTGCACTGCGCCGCCGGTTGGCTTTCGCCCATCAGCTATGTCACCACTTTCAATGTGGCCGAAAATTTGGTGCTCGCTGTCACCAACGGCTTCTACATAGGTGCGTATGGTTATCGGCTATAGTTTGTCGAATTGTGTTAATCCGTTATGCCCCACACAGATAAAGTACGTAAATTTAACAAGGCGAAGTTATCGCCGGACGTTTTGCGGGGCGCTGATCGTGCCGGTGGCTCGTTGGGCCTGATGCAGCCCGGCGGTGATACGGCTGAGCTGCTCGAGAAACAGGCCGATCTGATTGCCTACTTGCGTGATCACACCCACAAGCTCAACCAGAAGCTGCATCAAATGCAGACAAATGTGCGACCAGTGCGGGTGCCTCAAATTCCTTAAGCATTCAAATGCAAAATGACGTATTCCCTACCCGCAACTCACATCAAATACACATATACATTATATATACATTTGATTTTCACTTGAATTTCTTTATTTAGTTATTGCTTGCGGCGAAGAAATATTCTTCCATCAAATTACCCGCCAATAGCATAAGGCTTTAATTTAAAATGTTCAACTGTAAATACATACTGTAAAAAAAAGCGACTCCTTACTGAAATTACTTTAAAGGAGCATTTAAGAACTACAACTAAGTCGGCAATTTGAAAATATACAATTTCTATTACAATTTGTGATCGTTTAACATTAAGAGGACTGATCCATATTCAACAATTGTGGCGGTATTTCCAGTATCTCCAAAGAGTTGTCCTTTGACGAGGTGACAACCTAAGTGTCAATAAAATATGTAATTTTATATTAAAATTTTCTTTTAAAGGATATTTAAGGATGGTTACCCTATCGCCAGCAATTGCCAGTGCTAGCACCAGACGTCCGGGACCATTGAAGCGACCCAATTGCATGCCAGTTTCCTTATTCAGCACATAGATGAAGCCATCGTAGCATCCAATGAGCAAATATCTGTCTCCATATGTGGCCATGGCGACGGCTCCGTTACCGCACCTCAGCGTTTTCGTCATGGACCCGGTCTGCAGTTATAAGCAAAAAAAAAAAAATGATTGCTTTGTACATGTATACAATCTGCAGATATTACTCACGGCAAAGTCGAATTTGAACACCTCGTTCTTCTGCGTGCCGCAAAAGACATGACCATCAGTCAGGAGCAGACTGTACACATTGAGGCCCTCGGGTACGGTAAAGCGGCGCAACAGCAAACCCGTCGCCGCGTCGTGCAAAAACACAAAGTTCCCCTTGCAGCCTAGTAGAATAATTTTGCGCACGCCCTCCTTGGCTGCCTTTACGGCGATGATGGACTGCCCAGTGGACAGCAGCGGCATGTCCATCACTTTGTTAGCCTGCAAATGCAAATGTAAATTCTTTTTTATTTTCTCATATTTCTGATATTTAATAAAAAAGTACAGAAAAAAAATGTTAATCCTGGAGATGCGGGGCATCGATCCCCGTACCTCTCACATGCTAAGCGAGCGCTCTACCATCTGAGCTACATCCCCTTTGTGCTTGGTTCGTGTTTGTTGGCCGTCACATACTTTGACAATCACATTATTATTGCGTATTACCACGAACTTCGATTCGCTGGCCAAGTGTGCGTTGCATTGTAATTTCTGTTTGTCATTTCAATTGTGCAACGTCATGAAAGGTGAACATAAATTGAAAGCACTTCTCTTTCGCTGCGTATGCATATTACATTTATAACTCGCTCACAAACAATTATAAATAGATTTGGAGGTGAAAACTATTTTTGTACCACACCTTGTGCGGTATTATTCGGGCCGTTCTTTATAAAAACAAAGCGATAAGATAGCTTATTTTAAATTTGTGATTTCAACTAGATTTTTAAGAGTTGTTATGTTGAAATATTAACAAAGACCATAGGTGAATGGATGGATAACTGGATTTAAGGGGTTAAATTGAGAACTCGAAATTAAACATATTTTTTATATATTTAAAATAAAATAATTATAGCATAAACTAATTTTAAAAACCATACATACACCATACAAAACAACAGATAGGTCAGCAAACTTTGTGTTTTACGCTTTGAGCAATCATAAATAATTGGCCGACGAATAATTCGTAAAAATTGCAATTACTTGCTACAATCAAAACTATTCATTGACAGAATAAGATTTAAGATTCGAACTGCGTATTTATTATTCATTTTAAGCTTAGATATTACGAGAGATTTTGTAATATTATTATGCAAAGCACTCGATCAACCTGAGAAAATAAAGATTAAGCAAACTTCGTTTAAAAAACTAAGCAATTTTTGTTTTTAAGAAATGTTTGAAAAGCGAAAGAGAAACACCGTGTTAATGCCAACAAGGTCTTTTTTAAAGTGTTTAAAGTTTTAAAGTAAACAAATTTTGGTTTAATACATTAGAACAGAATCTCAGACTGCTCAGCTATCAGCTTTTAAACACAGATGTTGCAAATAATATAATAGGCTTCATTGAAGTGAATGTTTGCTTAATTACAATTGTTTTGAACTAAAAAGAAAGCGTGTGCTGAAAACTTTTTGATTTGAGGTTCGTATACAATATGTGAAATTGAAATTAAAATTCTATGTGCTTGTGAGTTAAAAACTTGACAAATGCGCTATGAAAAATTAGAAAACTCTGCAGAAAACATTTTTAAAATATACATGTTTTTACTATTACTTTTTAGAGACCTTAAATGATTATATACTTCAGTAATTATAATGTTTATATATAAATAATAATACGATTTGCTAAGTTCGTGTTACTTTATTTTGTAGAAGAATTTTGCAATCTTTGACCAATAACTGATAAACATTTCAATTATAAAATAAGGTGAGTGACATATTTTGTTACTCCTATCAAAAAATGAACCTACATACATTTACCCCAGTATCGCAAAAAATTGAATGCCAGATTGATTAAAAATATTGACCAAAAACAGCTTTCTTTGCCGTATCAATGATTAATTACGTTGGGGCTTATTTATATATTGATAAAAGTGTTCCAAGGACAGCCGTATGGAAAAATTGCAAAGATTCATATGGAAACTCCGATTTAAAACAAGTGCAATTGCTTTAGTCGGGACCGCCCGACTAGGAGATACCTTGAACCCAGCATTTCATAAGAGAAAAAAATAAAAATTCCACCCGATCCCTTAGACGGGCTTGAACCGACGACTCTCCAACTTCAGCTGCACAACTGTTACCAGGTGCGCTACACTACCACTTAACTTTGCTGTGGTAAAACCAGATATCTACATACCAAATTTGGTGACTCAATCTGTAAATTGTGGGAAATATTCACCTTTTATCGATTTGCGATTTGAGGTGTATTGTCTGTAGTATTTGATTTGGTTTTATTAATATTTGGGGCGATTGGGGGGAGTTATTCAAAGCCCGAAATTTTCAAAATGTGCGTATACTTTACGCGAACATACTGGTGGCTCTAGCTCTGATAGTTTATGAGATATGCCCAAAAACCCGGGTCAACCAAACGATAAATATCGATAATAGGAAAACGGATAAGATGATCGATCTTTTGAAATAAACTTGCTCTGCGAATGGTATGTACGAACTGAAAGAGTCCAACATCAGCTGTCTATATTTTGTAGTCTTTGAAATCGACGCGTTCATAGAGACAGAGACAGGGCTAAATCGACTCGGTTGTTGATCCTGATCAAGAATATATACTTTATAGGGTTGGAGATGCTTCCTTCTGTCTGTTAAATACATTTGCACAAAAGCATTACTCTTTTATGCATTTGCAATGAGTTCAGGGTACATAGGGTATAGCACATTTTCTAAGTATAGCTTAATTTTGACTTACACAAATTTGTAGAAGCCAAAACTCGAGATAGATTTTAATATCAAACTAAAACGTTAGTTGTACGTTGTAATTTGCTTACTGACTCTGGCCAGTATATTTATATGCCTGTTTATGTAAAAATAAATTTCATTCTGAAACTCATTATCACAAAAACTACTTCGGAATATGCATTTTTAGCATAAAAAAGTACGAATTAAAAATCAAACTTGACTCTTTTAATATATTAAACATAATTAAAAAATTAATTAGACTGTCGAGTTTGTTAACAAACAAAATCGCACCAAAACGTGTTTAAACACACTTTATTTAGCCACAGTTTGAAAAGTGCATGGTCAAAACTGTCAGAAACCGAAACTAAAAACAAAAATTGGGAGGTGCCCCAAGTTGTCCTTATGATAAATGCGTCTACCCTGCGACACCCTACACCCTAAACCCTACCCTAGTTAAGGCTCTAATCAAACATATATAGTAAATGGAATGACTATAAAATCAACAACATTGCAAAAGAGTGAGATGGAGATTTATATTGCTACATATGTATGTATGCTATCTATGTACAGTTATGAATGCAGCGTTTGGCAAGATGGCGTCGCTGGCTGCTCGCCTTCAATTACAAACTGCAAGAAAAGGAGAAAAAACACAAACAAATGCAAAAACTGTAGTTAAAACTGCAGGAGGCGCACCCGAAATCAATAGAAAAAAAAACCCCGATGTCCTCGTCCTTGTCATTGTCGGTACGTTGCGTTGCTTTGTTTATTTAGTGGTTGCAAGTGTGCCTGCCACACCCACACAGCCCGTTTGGAAGTATGCAATTTGCTGCTGCGTCGGAAGCTGTTGCTACAAAACAACAATAACAACACACAAAAGTAAACGTTACATACACATACAGCGTCGGAGCCTGGGCTGGTGCCGGCAAGCAACCAACCCGATTCGTCAGACTCAACCAATGGGAAAAGAGCGTCGGCACACTCGCAAACACACGCACGCACAGATACACGGACAGGCGGCGTCATTTTCCAGAGACACAACACAACAAAACAGGAGCCAACCAGCCACCCACAACAACAATAACAGGAAAAACAACAACAACACACCCACACAACGACAGACACGAAGACATTCCAATTGCAGCGCCTTGGAAGACCTTGCCTGCACTGAGCGAACGACAGAGTGAGAGAGCGAGAGAGAGCGAGAGGACTCGAGAGAGACTGTGGGCAGGCAAGAGCGTGTGAGTGAGAGCTGATTGTGAGCATATAGTTTGTATTTTATTTAAAATTGTTTTGAGCAAATAGCATATAAACATTTTATTTGCTGCTGCCAAATTGCCGATGCCGACGTCGATGTCGACGTCGAATTTAACGAATGAGTGCAAGAAACAGAAAGCTAACCAGCTAACGGTTTGTGCATCGGCAGCAAGAAACTGCAGCAGAAAGGGACATGCGCATCGCAGTGTGAGCGAAGAGCGGCGCACGTTTAGCTTAACAGCCTCGTGGCGGCGAGAGTGTGAGAGAGCGCACGAGCGGGCAATGAACGATGCAATGTGAGAGAAAGTGTGAGTCAGCAAAATATACAGTAAACTAAACATGAACACATAAAAACTTAAATAAACAACAATAGGGCAGAAGTGCGCGTGTGAGCGAGCTAGCGAAAAACGAGCACAATATTGAGAGGGGGATAGTTGGCCGTGCTGCAGTTTGCTGTTGTTTGTTGCAACTAACCCCCAGCCTTGGCTATATACAGCTATGTATTAGGTTTTTGGCCAAACAACGTGCAGCATAGCCAACACACACACACACAAAATAAAAACACAGCAAAATACCAAGCAATAGCAGCTAAGCACAATTGCAACAAGCAACGCCTTCTTGTATACAAATGCATATATATATACATATAAAAATGTATATATATATATTTATATATATGCCTGTGTTTGTGTCGAATCGGGTCGAGTTGGGTCTATAGCCCCATATAGCTGCACTGGGGCGTGGTTGTTGCTTAGGTAAAGTTAAATATTTACTAAATAACTAACTGCATGCACTGCCCAAGTACAGTTGCCGCAGCAGTTAGTGCATGCTAAGCGAACAATTTCAGTAGCATAATTTTAGGCAACAGTCGTGAATTATCCGCACGTCGCAGCCATAAATCGAATGCTGCCAAAAAATTAAGACTTATCGCCTTCGCCCTCAGCGCAAAATTGTAATGAAGTGCCAGCTTTGCACCATCAGATTCATCAAGCGCACCCCACCACCCCACCACCGCACCACCGCACCACATCCAATTTGCGTATATCGCTGGCAAAATACGAAAGAAAAAATAAATTCGATTTGATTTTCATTGTCTAGACATTGGGTTCGTTCGATGGCTGCTTAATGCCAATTCGTTGTTTTCCTTGTTACTCTCGTTGCTGCTGATGGGAAAGGTGTGGACACCAGCATGTAATAGAGTTTGTGTCTGTGTGTGTGTGAGTTATAGTCGCAGTCCGCGTTGTTCACTTTTTAATTGAATATTTTCAAGTGTTTATTTGACAGCTAAATATTTAATGAGCCGCACATTAATTAAATGCGATGCCAGGTAGGACATTTTGGTAGAAAAATGGCTAAAATAGCACGAAAGAGCACACGACTATGAGGGTAGAAAATCATAAACTCCTTAGGGTATGCAATATATATTTTATATAAATATCTTTATGCGAATAGCATAAAATAAATTTATATATGTATATACAAATATTGACTTTTATATAAAAATATTACAATTATGTGTAATTAAAAAATATTTGAATTCAATTTTTGTATCAAATTTTTTGAAAAAAAATTTACATTTAAATTTATATTTTAAAAGTACCATCAAATTAAGTATACATTACAAATTATATAATTCCCTTTTAATTTGTAGAAAAATGTTGAAAAACAAGAATTATTCTTTGAGCAATATAATAATTGTACCAAATTAATTATTACAGTGAAACTTATACGTTCAAATTATAAAAGTCCTTGGTTGAAACTAATTATTATTTTTAACTTTAATTGGAAATTGGATTGTTATGATTTGGAAATTTTGCAAAAAGTTACACGCTTGTTGGTGCAACATTTTTATTTTAAATTTTTTAAAAAAAAAAAGCATGAATGAGCACACAGCTGGGTGTGTTGAAAATTATACACGCCTTAGGGTATGCTACACATTCTTGTTAAGCTATACTTCAAATGATCTTCAGAGAAAATGCAAAATGTTGCGAAGGGATTGTCCTTAAGAAGAATGCTTAAGACGCAGCAAAGTTTTTTTTTCAGTTTCTTTGTAATATTATGTTAAACTTTGAATTCTTCATTGTTGTTATTATATTCGTCTAGACAGTGTAATTTTGTAAAGAATAATTTTATGTTCTTTTGTTGTTCAAAAAGCAATTTTGAGGTAAATTGCACTGGAAAAATAATAATGTTTAAATAACATGTACATGTACAAAATTTGATGAGTTTCTCTTTAAAAATATAAAAAAAAAAAACAAATTGCTGTTTAGCTGCTTAGTATTCAATAAATAATTTGAAAAACAAGGTAATTTTGTGCCCAATTTATTTTTAATAGCAAGAAACAAATAAAAAATTGAATTTTCGAACAACACAACTACGCTAGTATTATTTTTCTAACCATTAACTTTTAAATACCCTTAAATAAGTTTATAATATCAGCCAAATAAGTATTTTTGTGAATTTAAATGAAACTTACCACAATATTATATGTAAAGATGTTGCCCCAACGGCTGCCAATGAACGCGATGCCCCACTCGATGTCAATGGATTGCAGGGGCTCCTTCAGATATACGGTTTGCATTACACGCTGCAAGTTCTGTTGGGAATTGCGAAAGTTAGGAAATAACACTTTGGGATATTTGCCGTTCACCCACCTCCAGTGAGGATTTCTTGAGGAAACCGTCCAGCGATGTGGTGTACAAGAACGCGTCCTTCTCGCAGAGAAACATATTCGTAATCGCCTCGCTGTGCTTGGTGATCTGCCGCTCCAGCTTGTGGTTGGCAATGTTGAACATGAAGACATCGCCATTCTCCGACGCGGCTATGATGTGCACCTTGTAAATGCGTATCTGGGTGATGGGGCTGGTGATATTGTGCAGTCGGCCGAGTGGTATAAAGCCATAGTCAACGCTCTCCATGCGCGTGTCGCCAGATGAAGGCAACGGTAGCGGCAGCGGCAGCGGCGGATTGGGCTTCAGCAGGCTGCGCGGCAGCTCGTACGACATGTTGGCAAAGGGCTCCGGCGGCGGCGGTGGCGGTGGTAGCGGTGGTATAACTGCCAATCCATGTTGTGCGGCACTCGCCGCAACAGATCTGGTCAAGCGCTTCCGCTTGGGAGATTCTTCGGCGGACGTTGCGTTTGTGGCGTGTTTGCTGGGCGTCTCAACGGGCTCCGTGGGCTCTTCCTTGATGGTTGCCTGCTCGGCCATGGGCAGTGGCAGGCTAAGAGTGGGCCCTGCGGGCTGCTCGGTTTCCGCAGCGGTTGCCGCGGCTTGAGAGTGTTTGGCTGGCCGCTTGCGCTTGGGTAGGATCTTCACGCGCTTAACGACAACGGCGCGACGTTTGCGCAGCTTGGTTTTGCTGGTTGCAACCGCTGGCGGTTCATCTTGGTTTCCAGCCGGTTGCAGCACTTGCGGCGGCGGCGGCGGCGAGTTCGTGGGCGTCACCGTTGATGGCGGCGACGCCGTTGTCGCCTGGTTCCTGGCGATTACCGTGTTAAGGAGCAGGAACTTGCGATTCTGCAGCTCCAGGCTGAACAGCTCCAAGTCTGACTTCTCCCGCTGGAACTTCATGATCATCTCCTCGAGAAAGCCGCGCCGATTCTGATTCTCCAACAGCCGTCGATCGATCTCGAGCAGACTGTGCGTCACCGAGTCGCCCATCAGCATGATCTGCATTGGTTCGCTGGGCGAGAAGCTGCCGGGCGAGAGACGCGGCATCGTCGACTCCAGGCCCACATAGGGCACGCCCAGGGGCAGCACGTGCTGGGGTCGCGTATGCGTCGGCGTTCCATTCCGCGGAGGAGTGGGCGGCATTAGGGCGTGGCCGGGCGTCGCAACTGCTGGCTCAGCACAGCAATCGCTTTGATGTGCCACAGACGCGAGCTCAGCGCTTTTCGAGGGTGGCGTGGCAATAAGCTCATTAGGCGCAAGAACTGGCTGTTGATGCTGCTGCTGCTGCTCCTTCTCCTTTTCCTTTTCCAATTGCTGCTTGCGACGCGTCGCCGCCGTTTGCTTCTGCAGATTCACCACATTGACGATTTCACGCAACAGGAACTCGATGCCCACTCGATTGTTGGCCGCTTTCAGATTCTGCTGCATTTTGGCCACCTCGATTTTGCTGAATGTCTGCGTGTTGTGCTCGGCGCTGGTCACCACGCACGAGATGAACAGTAGGCGACTCTGCTGGCTGGTGCAGTGATTGCTGCGATAGCGTTCCGCCAGCGACTCCTTCAGATGGGGCAAGATGAGCTTCTCAAAGCTGTCCACAACGTTTTTGGCATCGCTCGCCAGCTTTTGCTGGTAGCGTCGCTGTGCGGACTCGCTGCTGCAACTGGATGCTGAGTGATCGCTGGCTACATCGTCGCGCTGGCCAGCACCTTCTTTGTGCTCCTTCTTAACCTCAATCTCATCTTCGTCCTCTGACGAACTAACCACAATAATTGTAAAATTTTCGCTGGGACTACTCGCTGCCACGGGCATTTCTTTCTTTATCACCAAGGGCTCCACCTCAGCCCTGGTTTCTGTTGTGGCACTTATTGGTGTTTCCTTGACCTCAGCTATTTTCTGCTGTGGCTTGGACTTAACGGACTTGCTCGGCAATTCTTGGCCTACATGCTGTGCCTTGTTCGCTTTCTTTTTGCTCGCCATTGCCTTGAACTGCTCGGCCACTTTGAGGCGGTGCATCAGGTCCGTTGAGTTCTCCTTGGCCATGTTGTGATCGGCTACCTCTTGAACTTGAGATTCGCTCTCACTGCTGGCCCGCTCCTCGCTCTCTGCTGTGCTCAATTCTTGCCCTGATATGTCTATGCCAAAACACTGTTCAATCTCTTGCAGCAAAAATTGTGGCAACTTGATGGCTTCAACGATGGCGTCCTCGACTAGTTCCTGGGCCGGTTTATCCCTTGGCTGCTCTAGTTCAATTTGCTTCAGCTGACGTCGTATCTCCTCGCGCAGACGTCGCCGCGCCTGTTGCTTCAGATGCTCGTTGTATATCGTATCGCTATTGTTGATGATGTTCTTCAGACCCTCCTTGTCCATGCTGGCCAGACGATCATTGATGCTGTAATCGCCATGGATACTGCCATTGTTATTGCTGATGGTATGGCGACGTAGCTTTTGATTGGGCCTTTTAATGGGGCTGTCCTTGCTGGTCAGTAGATGCTCCTGTGTGACAGCGATTATTTCCTGCTTCAGCAGTTCGCTCAGCGGTCGCACCTGTATCTTGGGATATGTTTGATTAACTGTTTCCTCTGCCTCGCTATTCTTCTGATGTTTGGTCCCTTGGAGCTCAGAATCTCTAATATTTATTTCATCTTCAAATGATTTCAGTTGATTGTTATTACTATTGTGTTGTTTTGGACTTGATCTTAATTTATCGTTATTTGCTCTCTTGGGGCTTGTTACTCTTTCACAATCCTTTTTGTTTTCTTCTTTTTCGTCAGTTTGTTGTTTCGGATTGGAACAGCTTCCTTCAATATTATCTTCAGATTTTTCTTTTGTAGTGTTTAAGGATTCATCTTCAATATTTTCGTCAATTTTCTTTTCAGTGTTTTTGTAGTTACCTGCAGGTTTTGAACCACAAATGTTGTTATTTTTGAATTCTTCTTGTTTGCCGTTTGAAGATTTTGATGTGGAATTTTTTTCTGTACTTAGTTTTTTTGCTTGGGTTTTGTACTTATTTCTAGATTTTGGTATAGAACTATTTTTGCCCTTTTCCTCTTCTTTTTGATTTGCGTTTGCTTTTCCTATATTCTGTAAGTTTTTTTGGATAGATTGGCTTTCTTCACTGTCTTTTTCCGGTTCACTGGCTTTGTTCTGTGCTTCACTTTGCTTGGCTTTAAGATCTTCACATATTCTCATCCAAGTTAAACCAGAGTTACGAAAGGAATATCTTGAGTTTTCACATTCTTTTCCTGTGTTTCGATCAGAGTTATCCCCCACACCGGACTCTGGTCTATGTGCACTTGAGTTACTATAATAATCAGTTCTTTCTTCGCGATATTCTCTCGCTGGCCAACTCTGAACTTCTTGATTTGTATATGAATTATCCCGTCGAAAGTTTGGCAATTGGTTCCAATTGCCTTTTTCTTGTGTATAGTTACGATGCGGATAGTACTGGTAGTTATTCCTCTGCGCAAAGAGATAGATCCGTATAAATAGTGATAAAGTGTGGATGTGCACTTTAAATGTATACTTACATTATTATTATTTTTATTTTTACTTTTAGTTTTAGTTTTATTCTGTTTCAATTTCTTCCTGTAAGTAAAATGATAATAAGGGGAGATTAGTGTTAAAGTAATATGAAAACTGTCGATTCAATTGTAATTAGCTAAAACTGAGGCTCATTACAGAAGAATAAACTACCGAAAACATTGAACAATAAAAAAGAAAATACTCAAGTTCTACAAACAATAAAGGAATAATTAATGTAATCAAGCCACGTGCTCGGTTTCTGCCAAGTTCTAGTCAACTTTGAGGCAAGTAAGAATGAAAGAACGCTGAGCCATTAATTTAACAGATTTAAAATTTATAACCACAAGCCCCTCCGCATTCCGCCGCGGCACCCTATTTGAGTATGCAAAGGTGCGAATTCCTTTCGCATTGTGCGCTTTTTTTATTTTACGTTTCGGCAAGTCCGCTTTTGTTTTCGGTTCGCTCGAAAATCTCGTTAAGAAATGCTAAAATATACGACCACAAATCTTGTGTAGCTGTTGCTTATTCTTAATGTAATTTGTAACTTAAACTAATTAAAAATTTAAAACTTCGTACGTCAGTGCGAATTTGTATGCAATATATTGCATAAAAAACAGCTGACGATTTTCCTCAACTCCTTGTATATGGCTTCTTTGAAGATGGCATTGAAAGGATCAAGAAAAAGTGTAATATTAAAAGCATTTAAGAAAACAATATGACAAAATATATTTTTAATAGTATCTAGAAAGATTAAATATAAGTTTGAAAGTGAAGTGAGGTATTTTATTTATCTTTTGCCCCAAATTAAAAAAACCTAAAATTAAGGTATGTTAGATGTTATTTTTATAAAATAAATAATTTTTAACAGAATGTCAGCATTTTGAATATTTACTATTTTAAGCGAAAACAAGAAAAATTATATTTGATACTTTATTACAAAGGGTTTTAGCTAAACTACTTTAATAATAATACAAAAATATTTAAAAGTTAATAACTGACACATTCTCAACTAATATATGAAATATATATATATTTTTAATTTACTTAGTATCTACTCTTTGGAGTATTTTGAGGAATTAAGACAAATTTGACATTTGAAGCTCTGAAAACAAATTAGATTAAATCAAAATTCCTTAGCATAATACTCAATATTAACGGTCGTTAAAAAATGAGGATTGAGTTGAAATTTATGAGTTATGAATATAACTCATATCAATACCTATTATTTAAGTAAATTAATTATTACCTACGAAAGCTTCAAAAACTATTCGTATTTAAATTTTAGAAATGAAGTTTTATATAAAGGGATGTGCACTACAAAATTGTATTATAGCATCCAACAAAAAACCTTTGTTTGAATAATTTAAAAGTATCTTCAAATCGATATAAAGTCAAAAAGAAAACTAAGAATGAGAAACTTTGTCAAAAACCATAGAAAACATTCCGTGAGCTACCTTTAGTGAACAAAATCAAAACTGGGTGCAAATATTTGGGGTCCAAATAAAAATTAATATGCATAACGCATAGCGGAAAGAAAAAACTTAAGAAAATTTATGCAGTGATGAGTGAAAAAGGATGCCACTTGGCTCGAGTGCCAGGGCAAAAAAAGTCGTAGCACGCACGCCGGAAACAAGGATTCGGGCGGCAGAGTCAAAATGTCACGGGGCGTATGTGACAAGTGCTCTAATGAGCAGGCAGATAAATTTAAGAAGGCACCTACATAAGTATTTGTCAAATCAAGCCAGGGCTCCTGTCTAAGAAAAACTAATGAACCTTGAGCGGGGCGGGTTCCAAGTAAAGGCAAGTCAATTAAAAAAAGTCTAAAAAATACGTGACGCTGGAGATAGACAGTAGAGAGAATGGATGTCGTGTGCAAATATTTCCAAGACAGCAACTAAAAGTCGCAGACTGTCTTGAAATTAAAATTACAAGACGCTTGGTTGACTCGATCCGGAGCTGGTAGGGGCAAGGTAAACGCTGAGAAAAGTTTTGAGGTAACAAACATTTCTTTTACGATTCGCATGGGTGCCAGAAAGTAAGCAAAAGTAAGTCGGAAAAGTGCCACTCGTGGCGCCTTTGTCATTAATTTTGTATATCATTGAGTTTTACGATGCTCATAAATATGAAAACGTTTAACTCTTGCCAAGACCCAACATACACCCTACACCTCCAGCGTTGTTGTTTTTGAGACAAACTAATTGTTGTGCTCGTAATGTCTTTTTAAGCGGAGACACGCTCCCCACATGTTTTCACAATGTTTCCACTGATAAACAACAACAACAACAATTAGTGGGTTGGCTTTAGGAGGGCTACTGTATTCCTGCTGTGTGGCACGGGCCCTTCTTCAGTCTTGATGTGCAACAGCTTGAGGTAATTTTCAACTGTTCTCGACTCGACTTCGGCTTCAACGGTCGACTCGTTGACAAGCGTTTTAACCGTTTTGTTTGGTTTTAATTAAAGCCCAAAGCACATAATGTGTAAAAGATACTCGAATAGGCAATAATAAACAAGCTTTGCCAGAAATTGACATTTAATTGTGGTTTTTGTTTTTGGTTTTTGTGCCTTGGCAGTCGCTGCGTTAGAATTCTTAAGTGGAATTCAGAAAATTTTATAAAAAAAGTTTTTGCATGATGGAAGGTATTCAAAAAAGGAAATATTCAAAATTTTGCGTCTGCTTTTCTTGAATATAACACATCTCTAGCTCTTATAGGTTGAAATCGATTTTTATCGATATTAATAAGACGCGAAATGAAATGAAAAAAAATAAGCTTGTTCAGCGTATCGATTGAGAATCAAAAGTTAAAAGGGTCGCTAGCTTATGTAGTTTCCATGATTAATGTGTTCACACAGACAGACGGACGAACAGCCAGAAGGACGGACATAGCTAAATCAACTAAGTTCGTCTGGAATCTATTTATTTTATGGGGTCGGATATGCTTACTTCTGCCTCTTACACACATTTGCACAAAACCATTATACTCTTTTTACCCATTTTTAATATTTTTAGGGTTGTGCACAAAACCAATACACTCTTTTCAGCTATTGAATGTGTCAAAATGTATCATAGCTCGTCAGTTTCGCTCAGTGTGGTTACCTTTTGTCTTTTGGCACTGAATTAAGAAATCCGTGACCGTTCAACCATTTGGACACCCAACCCATTGGCAGCGCAGTTGGCAGTTTAAGCCGCAAACCAGTTCGGACAAGCTTAAAAGCGAAACTGGGCCATATCGTTGCTTGCATTTCAATTGAATCTACGTAAATTGTAATTGGACTTCGTTCAACTATACTTTAGTGGATTGGCTACAAAAACTGTGATAGATATAAGACCTCTATATAACTATCTGACACACGGGGATGTAGCTCAGATGGTAGAGCGCTCGCTTAGCATGTGAGAGGTACGGGGATCGATGCCCCGCATCTCCAAGGATCAAAATAAATTTTGGTTTTTTTTTTTTTTGATTTTTTGAAATATAGTAATAGTAAAGAGGCTGAAGGAGAAACACAACAAAACACTTAAAACAATTAAAAAATAGCAAAACACATAAATTTGACAACAGGACAGCAACGGCTTAACTAGCTTTTCAGTCGTCGTCGGGGCGGAAAAGTTTATCCTGTGCGGTGCAAAAATTAAAACAAAGGCTTCTCATAAATAGCACATCATGTATCATTTACAATACCCAAACCCTTCAACAGCAGTCTCCTGAGTTTTATCCAACTTCCTGTGTGTGTATGTGTATGTGTGTGTGTGTTGCCTGCGGCTGTGGCAACAACTCACTGAGCTGCTGCCCCATCCTGTTGCTCGTCCTGCGACCATGTTTCTGGCTTTGGCTGCCTGTTTAATTGCTGGCAAAGTTCTGCGAATGCAGGCGAGTAAACAAACATTGGCATATTGTGCTGATTTATGTGCGACAATGTGTTCTGTGCTTCGGCTTCGTGTGTTGCGCCTTGGAGCCTTGGCATGGGGCATCAAATCAAATTACGCGACCTGATTGTCGACATGGGGGCGCCCGAGTTTGGTGGGCATCTAATGCGAAAGTCGTTTGGCAGTTACAAAGCGACCTTTGAATATTCATTAATACGCCTTCTTCTTGCGCCCATCAAAAAATGCAGACGTCTGCGTATTTATTCGTCTATTGGCGGCGGTAACAAAAAAAGTCCTTTTCGGATTTTGTATACCTTGGAGATGCGGGGCATCGATCCCCGTACCTCTCACATGCTAAGCGAGCGCTCTACCATCTGAGCTACATCCCCACATATGTCGATGTCCAAACAATTCACATGTTCAAGTGGCCGAAAGTGTTGACAAAGTGCAATGCAAGCACAAACAAAAGTGAATGTAAAGCTTTTGGCCAAGTTAGTGCCTGATAACATCAGTTACGGCTCTTTACATTTACTCATTTAATGCACTCATATTTTGTATAGCTTAATAATTATTAATTTGTTATGTGTTTAAACTGATTAGCACTTTATCTATTTAACTTTGAATATTTACCAACAAACAAATTTTGGAAATTATCAGCAACTTTTTGAAAAATAAATTTTCAGCTAGATTAAATGGAAGTTCTGATAACTAAAAATATATATAAATGGCTCGTACGCTATATTTATTTAATTAAAATGTTTTCTCACAAAAAGACTAATTCGTAATATTTGCGGCCAGATTGTTCATATGAAATCAGATATGATATATAGATGGCGTAAGGTATACGGATAATATGTTAAATAACTATAGTCATGTTCGAATGTTTTTTTTGCCCAAGAGCCCTGGTAACACGTGGTTTAAAAGTGGCTTTTATATGCAGGTACAACTAGAAATCAAACACAGTTTTGTTTATAAAAAAGAAAACTAAAAACTACTAAATTATCAACAATGGGAAATATAGATAATAAAATTGAAATAAATTGCAAAAATGATTAACATAGTTCTATAGTTCTAGTGATTGCTGTGTTACGCAAACGTAAATCAAATTTGGCTTATTTTATGTTTACTTTATATTCATGTATTTCTGGTATAATTTTCTTTTAAAATATCTTGGTAGAATTTTGTCAGGGACCAATATATTATGTTTTCAATTTCACCAGTATCTTTTTATAATTTTTAGGGAACTTATTTATCGTATATATTATAGACCATATGAGCGTTACCCAAGGTTCAAGTTTTTATATAAAAACACAGTAATGTGGCTAAGTTAAGGGTATTTAACTTTTGCACTTTGAAGATAACTTTTTATCTCGTCCTTTTACTGTTTTTACTCTCCAAATACCATTTAAAAATCGAAACTTCGACGAAATTGTAAGCAACCCGCATAATCAACTGCTTGGAATTTTTTTGTCGTTTGTTTCTTGGCCAAATTGGCGACGCTGTTTGCCGTTTTGTTTTGGGGCCTGCAAGTCTATGAAACAACAAACAAACAATAAAATATTGAGCACATTAATGTTTAGTCAGACGTAAAATTACTTTTAAGTCTACTTTTGGGCGCGGATCCATACTCTTACACAATGGCGTCGTGAGGAAGGAGAAGGGGCAGAGGAGAAGAGGCAGAGCGGTAGAGCTATAAAGACGTTAGATAAACGTTAGATGCATATTTATGATTTAGCACTCGAAATTGCCGTAGGGGAGTGAGATACGTGGCCATTCACAGCAGTCCTGACACTTGGCTGACTGTCATTTTTCCTTCCGCAAAGCTTTCATAATGCTCGATAATGAAAAATGAAAATTTTTCACTTTTGCTACATTGACAAATGCTAGGGGGTGAAGAGACTGGCTGAGGATTGGTGGGTTTACGGGCCTGTCTTGGCCATAATAAAAGTTTACGCAAGTGTTTTGGATTTAATTAAGAATAAGAAAAATGAAAATGCCAAACTTTTCGATGCCAGATGCGCGCGTCGCGCATAAGCGGATTTGCCAGAGACATTTATTGTTATTTCTGCTTCAAATTTGTTTACGTTAATTAGAAGGAAACTCGCCAAAGTGCCGAAGGATGCGCCTTCGGATTTTTGATGATTTCAGTGAACTCAATTGATGGGCACCCAAACCGTCTTAGAGTGAAAAGAGCATGGCTTTATATGAAAATGGGAAATCAATTGTTCGGTAAACTGCATTTAAATTAAGTGCGAACCCCTAAATTCATATTACATACTTAAAAGTTGAATTTCTTTGCAAAATGAATCAAAAATTCTATATTTGTTTTTGGAAATCAGATATACTTATTGCGTATTTTCTTATAAATATAAGTGAACTTTATATTATTTAAACATTTTCAATACTTTTAAGTGTATACATTAATCATAAGTTTTTAAAAATATAAGGTATAAAAATCAAGATTTTTTTTTCTAGAGGTCAAACTATTATAAAAATTGGTTTAGTATTAACAAATTTATAGCACTTTGAAATTTAGTAAGTATGGATTTGGGAACTTTACATATCTAAGTGATTCGACACCTTTACAATCATTTTTGAAGTTGCGTTTAATACTAGTTTGGGTAATCAAAAAATGTTAAAATTTCACGATTCTAAATTAAAAAATCAATGTTTTTTTAAGTAAACGATTGTTTTTTTTTGAGCATCGTGAAACTCGTTTCGGGTTTGACAAAGTATTAGGGCTTTGAAATTTAACAAGAATGGACTCCGGAATTGTACTAAGGTTGTAGAATTTACTAAATATTGACAGAAAAATGTACCCTTTGTTTTAAACTTGCGTTTTATACTAGTTATGGAATCCACAATCAACTCAAAATATAATTACGCAAAAAAAGGGTTTTTTAAAATAAGGAAGGTCCTCTATGCTCTTAGCATATAGAGATAATTTCATAAACATCAGATTAGTATTTAATATATACTTTGGATGTGTAGAGTGCAAATTACTAATCTGTAAACTTATATGTAAGTTTTTATTGGTTCAATTCAGAAAAAAAATATATTTAAAAATTTAAAAAATAATAAACTAAACTAAGGTTGTACAAAACTGTTATTTTTGTTGCAGCGTGTTATATATAAAAAGCGAGTAGTTTCTCCAAAATAACAAATTTAAAATGTCTTGCTCACCTTGTGTTTGGATTGAAATTCAAATATTCTTGCTTTGTCTCAATAGTAAAGGACATAGGCATTCAAAATCAAATGCGAATCAAATAAAATCACAGCTTCCAGGGCGCCTTAATTAGCAACTTGGTTGCCAGCTAATTACTAAACACTAAACGATCCTAAGTTACCGAAACTAATTCAGTCTGTTGTGAGAACTCAAACAATTGGATTGCCAAAGTTGACCACACTCAAGTCCAATAAGTTAACTCAATCACAATAATTCGGTTGGCGTTAAACGTTTACACACTACTTGACCATGTCCAAAAACGCATTCCAAACACACCTCACGTTTCGCCACTTAATTGTTTATGAATTGCCTGACAGGGTGTGTGTGGGTGCGAGTGTGTTTAAGTGTGAAATATAAGCCAGCCTGGGCGTTAGGCTATAATATTTACGGGGTTTTTAAGTCAACACGACGCGTTTGACGGTTATGCGGTTGACAGACCGGAAACGGAAGTTGATGACGACGATGTAGTTTTTTATAAATAGCTTCAATTGGAAATGTAATTGTTGCGTTTTTTAAACTATTGTTAAACACTTTATTTGGAGATTTGGTTCGAAAATTGTTTTTAATTTTTCTAAATAGTGGTTAGCCTCTAGTTTTATAGTTATTATTTTTTTAAATGGTATTTAATATTGTTTAGTTTAATGAAGTTTCTATTATTTTGGTATCTAATCAGAAAATAATATCATTTTTTTTAATTTTTGTTCAGAATATTGTTTTCATTTTATATAATTTAAAATTGTTGTTTTCAGTTGCCATTGGTATAAACTGAAAGACCTATCCGTATAATTTGAAGATTGTTCGCTTATTGGATTCGCGCGTGCCTAGCAAGTAGAAGCGGTTCAACCGCTGTTTGCGACCGGGACAACAACACAGAATACACAACAATACAACACTACACAACAGGCTCGGCACGAGTACTTTCTGCGTGGCTATCGTGTCGTCAAATGCCGTTAACCGACGGGAAGGCTCTGCAGTTGGAGTAGTTTAGAGAGGAAAACAGCAATAGCAATAGCAACAGCGACGACAACAACAACAGAAGCAGCAGGAGTCGTGGTATATGGGAATGTAAAAGCAACAACAACTGCAATAACACACAATAACACAATAACAAGAACAAAAACAATGCCGTACACACAACCAACACATATACAACGAACGAGCGACGAGCCGAGGATCATAACGACTTGTACATAACACGAAGTCACGGCCCGAAAGGCTGCACAGCAAGCAGCAAAACAAAACACAGCACAAAACAATGCAAAATACAACAACAGCAGCAGCAGCAGCAGCGGCAAAGTGAAACTAAATAAGATGCAACGGCTGCAGTTGTAGTGGGTGAAGGGGGTGCAACAGCCACCGTCCGCCCACGCCGCCCGCTGCCGGCAGCGCACGACGAACGAGCGAGCTGAAAAGACCGAGCGAGACTGACGGGACAGCCAAGGAGTCGCGCAGTCAGCGAGCTTTTCGTCTGTCCACAAAGCACTTGGCACGATTGCACCCGACAAACAGAGAAAGCGCCAAAAACGGCAAAGAGAGTGCGGGAGAGCGAGCGAGTGCGCATGCAAAAACTGAGCAAAACAAAACAAAAAAAAGAAGAAAAACGCATTGGGAAATAAAATAAAATACAAGCAAAATAACATCAACAACAACAGCAACAGCAATAGCAGCTGCAATGTGCAATTAATGCTCCCAAAACGAGAGAGACAGAGAGAGAGGAAGACAGAGAGAGAGTGAGAGAAAGAGAGTAAGAGGCAGGCAACTGCAAGCGCTGCCTGGTTGGCTGTTGCATGCTTCTAGGCTGTCGTGGTGTGAGTGTTGGCATTATTGTTTGTAAACTACATACAACAATACAATAAGCAAGACATGAAGTCGGGGCCAACAGTTAGCTGGAAGTGGAACATTCACAGCACCCGTTTACTTGGCCCCAGTACATATGTATGAACAAATTTCGGCGCATGTCATTTGATTGTGCTGCCTATAAAAGTCAGTTAGGCTATGTGCTTGAGCTCAGTTGAATTTCAACTACCAGCCTTTGGACTTCGTTTGAGTTTGTCTTCTTCTCAACGCTGCGAAAATCAACAAATAGACAACAAAACAACCGTTGTTGTATTTATTGTGGTCATCATCAAAGCCCTAGAGGAAATTTCGAGTTCTTTGCCAATAAACGGTAAAACTCTTGGATCCCTGCGAGAGCCACTAGCTCAAAGAGGTGCGTATTACAGTGTGTGAGTGTGTGTGTGTGTGTGTGTGTGTGTGTCTATGTGTGTCTCTGTGACGTTCACTCATAAGTTCCCGATTATACGAATAACTGTTGCTAGCCTTAAATTAAGATAAGACTAAGGTAATAACATAATTTTCTTAAGTGAACAAAACAAGTAATAATGCATTTTACAAATGGTTAAATATATTGATGATATATGAATGAATGAATTCTGTATGTTAATAACTTTGCAAAATTTAAGCTTTTTTAAAAAATTACACTTTTAAAATCGTAGACATTGTATCCCCTAAAAGTATACTAATAATAAATAATTAAAAGTATATCTATGTTTATTTATTAATAATAGTATACGATATATTAATAAGTTGTGTTAAAGTTCATCAAATCTACAAGTAACCAAAATATTAGACCCGATCGAGTCAGTTGTTGACACTTAATAAATTATGAATATTATAAAAATTAAATAGAGTCTGAGATGTGCTTGCTGCTGCAAAATTTCATTATCTTTCTTTTTCATCGGATTTCACTTTACCTTTTTTTACTCTCTTACAGATTTATATCAACTGCGATCGCTTTGCAAAAAGCGCCAACTGATTGAATTAAGCATCGGCTTTAAAGCCAAGTCGAATTTTTGTGTGTCAACCGTTTGTTCGCACATAGCGAGCCAACTGTAAGTAGAACTACGTTAAAATGGCATCGAAGAAGAATGGGAAAAATATCTATGATGTCCGCTTAAGTGCGGCAAAGAAAGAGCCAAAGTTTATGAGTCTATGTTTGAAAATCCTGAACAACAAAGAAAAACAACCATCAAAGTAAAACCTAAACAAATATGTAATCGATAGTAGGGCAAATATGTAGCCAAATAATATATGTAACCACAAGTATAGATATATGTTATGTGTTTAAGCAGTCACATAAACAGCAATGCATAGGTAGGCGACTAACGGTATTATATATAAGATAAGTCATCGATAAAAATACACATGTACTGTCGAACCCAAACGAACCTCCGAATATAATGTTGATCAAACCGTATCGTCCGGCTTCAATTTTACACAACTGTTCTCCCAACGAGAGCTAAGCATTGACAAGGTCTGATCTATCCGGGGCTTGTGTTCCGCTTGCCAACTATAGCCAACCAACAAAATTATCCGTGGTAATTCGAAAGGGTTGTCCGACATTTTATAACGCGTACGCGTCGGACTTAAACAAACAATATTGGCCAGGGTCCGGACCTTTGCCGTAACGCGATCTACGAGCTGTGCGTCATGCGGCTGTCGCCCCTCGCGCCGGTTGGGCGGGTGGTGGGTAACTTTGATGTTGCACGTTGGGACTGCGTCCGTAAAAGAATCAACGTGTATTTATGTCTTTGGCTTAAACATGATTGCATGCTGCATGTGAACGTTTTTTTTTTTTTTACCAATTATCCAAATTCTTATGTGCATGGTATTTTGTTAGGTTTCCAAGTTTCAAAGATATACATATGTACACTTGGAAAAAAAATTTCAACTTAATTTTACATTAATTTGGAATGTTAAAATCCGCTCACGATTAATATTTTTAAGCATGAGAAAAATTTCTTGTTTAGAAAATTTAACCCAAAATATCAAATTTTAAACATACTTATTTTTACACTATTTTTGATTAGTTTGAACAAACCGCTTGTTCTTGGAATCAAAATTATAATTTTAACCAAGTGTACGCATTTAGGTATTTAAATTCAAATAATTTATTTCTCATATTTATCAATTGGAGCACTCCCTTATTTTTTTTTTTTTTTTGAAATTTTTGTTGCGTTTTTAAAATTCCAAAAATTAATTTTTGTAAAAAATTTTAATATAATTCATTCACTTTACTCAGTTAGCTTTCAAATTTTACTTTATCAACAGGCTGGACCAAATAGATAGAACCTGCCAGATTATATTGAAATTAATTTCAATGTATACCTTAACTTTTCTTGTGAATGATGTTCACTAAATGTGTGTATGATCATTGATCAGAATTCTGTTCTTAAGTATAAAAGTAGCATATTTTTTAAACACTGCTTGATTAAGTTCGCTTGATATTCGACTTCTGTTAGGAACGTGCTTTGGGAAGTGTTTTTTTTTGCGTTTTCGCAGCTTCATCTGCTTGATAGCCACATTTTTGTTTGGAAACCCTTAACGCAAACCTTGTTAACGCTTCTTACTGTCGACAGCGTCCACCAAGAAATGCATATTTAGTCAAGTGTTAATAATGTGGTTGCCTTCCCTTGGGCAATCCAACCCAAGCAGCCAACCCACCCACACACATTGGTGGTTTGGCAGAGGTGCAAGCGTGCGTTAAAGCAAAAGAAAACACAAGAAACAGAGAGAGACACACACAAAGCAAACAAACAAAACACCGAACGAGAGACAAACAAATGGCAGGCAGGACTACGACTGACACGTAGGATTTTAAACGGGTCAGTGAGGAGGTGAATATGAAAAGTATAGGATAACTTGCCTGTATACGTTGTGCCAGGGCTGGCTTTTATATTTCGTCGAGGGTGGGAAAGTTTGGCGCCTGTGGGAAAGAGATAAATAAATATAAAAAAATTTAAATTAAAATGAAGGAACGAAAAAAATTGCAATAATAAAAGCAGCGAAAATGCATAACTAAACAGAAGAACAGATCTTATACACAGAGTTCAAATCCGAGTTTGGGGCTGCTGTTAATTTTGTTATTCAAAATGTTGTCTGAGATTCGCGACGTTTATTTATTTCCGCCTTGTCCGTTTTTCTTTCCTTTGCATTTTAAGAATCGTTTTGTCTCTGGCGGTGTCTTGGGCGCCATTGTTATAGCAAGGATTGGCGTGGGGCAGCTTGATTTTTATACTCGTGCCTGTATGGAGTTGATAATGAAGTTTTTTTATATGGATTTTTAATTTTTTGGCGCATAATTAGAAACGCGTAAAGCATCACGCAGTCTGTGGGGCCAATTGGCACACAATAAACAGGAGAGGAGTCAGTCAATACGCATCTGGCAGATACTTTTCGTGGCACGTCACGTAGTTTCAACGTCAATTGGCCAAAAAGTTATTGCCAAGGTGAATTGACAGGCGGCACACTGGGCGCACTCGCACGGAAATTTCAATGACAATGGCCAGGGTCCAACCACACAGCCGGAGTCCGAGCCAACCAAGCGTGAGCCGAGGGCATCTTTTGGATAGCCGCAAGCGCCACCCTGACACCACCCACTTGAAATTTATGTGTTAATTTTAAGATGCCCGCGACCCACAGAGCTTTTTTTCCCAAACGCTATTTTTTATTGCATCGGACGGGGCAGCATTTTTCAAAAAGTTTTTTTTTAGGGGTTGCTGAGGGATCTGGTCCAGGTGCTGCCAGGGTCAGCACTTGGTGGTAATAAATGAGCTAATAATAAGCGAAATGTGCTTTTGAGTGACCCTAAACAATGGCTACGGGTTGGTAGATGGTAGGTGGTTTTACCAGTGTGGGAGGCTCTCCTGGAATGGCTGTGAAATTGAGTTAAAAAACTTTTCGACGGGCAGCTGAAAAATGCGCAAAAGTGTCGCAAATTCCGTTGTTGACATGAAAGATTTGTTTATAATTAATTTCTCTCGAGTTTTTTTTTTATGTTCTTACCGGTCCGAAACATGTGACGCGGTGTGAAATTAATTACGTTACCTATAGTCATAAAAAAATGGCAAATACATAGCTATAAATGGGTAGCCTATGTAGGAATTTTGAAAATATTCTTAATATTTTTGTATAAATGAAATTTGGTTACCCTTAGTATATTGAAATGTGTAAGGGCTTATGACCTTAAGAGCAACATTTTTGAATAAAAGCAAAATTTAAAATCTGTTATATTTCTAATATTCAATTTAATTTTATATATTTACTTTAGTTAATAATTACCTTAAATAACATTTTTTTTTTATATTTTGCTATCTTGTTTATTTATTTTTACTATATTTCATGTATTCCAACATAGTTCTTATTATTTAATTTAATTAAAAACAAGCAAGAACACTTATTCGACATTTAAATTGAAAAATAATGAATTGGTTCAGAATTAATTAAAAATTATAGAACATTCAGGTAGTGTTTTTATTAGAAAGTTCAATTTCATTTTCATTTTTTACTTTGTATAACTTACAAACTTAATAAGAATGTTAAAAGATCCTTCACAAAAGAGAAATGTTAGACATTTACGACTGTTCCAATGTGGCAAGGCCAAGGGGCAAATAGAAGCAGCAGCAACAACAGTAAAAGCCGCAAACAAGCTCAATGCCAAAGTGTTGACAAGGAAAAAAATGATTAAAAAAACCTGTAGCCGCATGTTGTAAATTCCAATCAATTTTGGTAGCTTCTAGACGGTGAGGTGAAGACCAGTCGAAATGACGACGTCCACTCATTTGTCGGAAAATTGAGTAGACATGCATATCCGCAGTGGCGCAGGACAGCGGAAGTGGTCAAGATGCAAAGGTACTAGCAAGCTTGTGTCCTGGCCAGTTCTGGCCATCAATTAGGGTTTTTTTCATTCGATTGAACCGCTCTTTGTGGCTTTGTCTTAGCGCCAGTGTCTGCAGTATGTTTGGTTAACAAGATGAAACTGAGGGAGCTGCAGGCTATAGCTAAGGACAACGTCATTGAGACAAGCGCCCAGCAAACAAACAAATAAACAACAACAACAACAAAGTTGTCTATGAGACGCTTTGTGTTGTTTTTGGCAACATTTGCGGCCTAATGGAATTTGGCGCTGCCTAACTGGCAAAAAATAGATCAGGCAGCAGGGGAATGCGCCTTACAACATGTGGCACATGAGTTGCCGCTGCTGCCCCGAATTGAAAATCGAAGTTAATATGCGCTGCAGACTGTGAAACAAATCATTTTCAAGTTGTTATGTGAAATCGACACGTTTTTGCCATTTTATATTTATTATGAGTATTTTCGATTTTTTTTTATTTAGCTTTGTTTAGGTTTTTTTTGCAGCAGCTGTTGCAGATGTGGCAGGACATATGCAAGATGGGTGGGGAACCAGGAGATGGCATAAAAGCTTATAATTTGGGGATATTTCATATACATATATATATATTTCTTAAAAATATAAGAGGGTGTTAAAGTGAGGGCGATTAACTGTGAATGGGTTATAAAATTGTTGCTTACAAATATGGAAATTAGAATCATTAGAAAATTTACATCATAGATTGAAATTTTTTAATAATTTGTAGCTGCATTAAATGAGATACTGTTTTAATTAAATTTATTGTCAAAATATCAGATACAAAATTAGGATTTTATTTTCTTTTCGAAAGGTGTTTTAAATTTTATTAAAAATGGTAATACAAATTGTTTTTCAAAACACAATAACAATTAAAAAAAAAAAATTTAAAAAAACTATATATTGTCATGACACTCTTCCTTTAAAAAGGTAGAGTGTTCTTTATTTACATTATTCCAAGATTAGTTTGGGAAAAAAATGCGTTAAAATTTTCAAACAAATTCAACGTATTTGAAGAGAATGGGAAAATATGATTCTGTATTATTTTGACTATGAGGCATATTGCTTACAGGCAAATTATTTCCAATTTGACGCCTTGTTTACGTAACGAACGCAAAACCGAACCCCAAACAAATGCAGGCAAATCAAATAGCTCTTGCAGCGGGCAAAGCTCAACAAGGTGCTCGAGTATGCAAAATAGGACAAGCTTAAAAAATGCGTTAAGGCAAGCTATTTTAGCAGCACGTAATGCCGCACCAAATAGCATACATAACACATTACCATTATGCTGGTGCGCCAAGGAGCTTGGCTGCGGAATGGGCGCATCCAGGGCTGTGATCCTGCAGCACATAAAATTAGCAAGGACGTGAGAGAAACGCGACGCTGTTGTTGATGGCCTGCCTCATTATCATAACATTTTCTGCAAACGTTGGCAGTTTTCGAATTTTTTTTTTGTAGACAGGGATGTGAGGTATGTATATTCATCCATTATTGTGAGACCCATAGGTTATGTAATAAATTATAAGCTCTTAAGACTGTGGCGTCACAATGTCGAAATTAGGTGGGCAACAATTTACTACGCCACTTACGGTCTTTAAGAAGTATAACGATAAATGAATGGATATCGACATTTATATTAAAATTGTCCCCACCACATCGTTTTTATAGAAATAATCGGATAAAAGCACACAACTTTTTGTTCTTAAACATTTCGTTCTCAAATCGAACGCGTGCGAACTGCAACGCAATGTAAACAAAGCAAAAACCGATATTGTGACGTCACAATCTATTAAATCGCGATCTTTTTTCAGCTCCAAATAATGGAAACTGTTTTTACGCAATCTTTAGATCTCTCAATCCTGGTGTACATGTGTTATTGTTGTCTTCCTTACCCTGGTGTATATATGTGTTTGTGTGTGAGAATATGAAGAATTTGTGTGTGTAAATGTAGCTTACCAGTTCCAATTTGTTGGTTCGTTTGCATTGTTGTGTCGTTGTTGTTGTTCTTGCTGCGGACCACCTGTTTGGCATCTATTGGGCTCCTGCGAAACAGTAGCTGTCGCCAAAGTATCATTGCCCCAACCGAAAGCCGACAACTCTTCGTTGCCGGTTATTGTTGTTGTCGTCCCGACTGTCGTTGTTGTTGTTGTTGCTGCTGCTGTCACCGCAACAAGCGTAATTGACTCAGTTGTTGTTGCAACTGAAGAAATTGCCCGACGTTCTTGCATTGGAAAACTTAACAATATACATATATGTATATAAAATAAGCACAATGTACGCATAAATTTTAACTTAATTAATTATTAAGGCATCGCCTATCACGTTCGCTGGCCGCATTTGTCATCTAATTGCACATTACAGGACATTTCTGTAGTCGTTGTTGTTGTGTGAAACCGCAAGAGAGCGCGTCCAGCAGCTGCCGTTGCAACATTTTAATTCTCTTCTTTTAAATGCAATTTTTATCAAGGTTGCTTGTATAAATTTTTTGCCTATTCAAAAATATAAACACTAACAAAAATTTGTGCACCGCGAAACTTTTATTTTTATTTTGCTTCTGAGAGCGTCGCCCCAAACAGCTGGGCGCAGGGCTGCACTGGCTTCAGTGTTGCCACCAGTTGTAAAAATTAGGCGCGCAACAGTTCAGATTTCAAATGTTCTCTGCATGTAATCCGAATTGTGGCATGTCTTGGGTTTATGCAAATTTTGCTTGCTTATTTCTTTTTCCCTAGAGATTTTCATTTGCTTTATCGTTTTGTTTTGTCGCAACTTTTATTTGCACTAGTGAAATCGTAACGACTGCTGGCGTTGATTTTTCATTTGGGTGCCACTTGTTATCCTTGTAGTTGTTGTTGTTATCCTTGATGTTGGGTGGTTGGGACGCACTTTGAAATTTCCATAATTATATGCATCAGATGGCAGGTGGTTGGAGCGGATGCTGAAGACGTTGTGCAAAGCTCAAAATAATAACGAAAGGAAAACAAAGCAATACAATAAGATGAAATATCTGCGAGTGTGTATTTTTGTAATTTTTATGGCAGAATAAACCTGCGCCAAGTGTAAATATTGACAGTTTTTAAAAGCGAATAAATAATAAAGCGAAAATGCGAAACAGAAAACAAAATGCGTAAATTAAATTTTTTTGTTTATTGTGGGTGTCTTGTTGGGTAAATTTTGTGGGCTGTTTCATTCCAGATTGTTCCGAAAAGGTAAGCAACGTCTGATTTTACAAGTGTGTACGTGCGGAATGACAGATCTTTTGGGCCAGCGGCGATCAACGGGGGATGTAGCTCAGATGGTAGAGCGCTCGCTTAGCATGTGAGAGGTACGGGGATCGATGCCCCGCATCTCCAACGGATATACTTTTTGTGAAATTATTTATTTTTTATTAATTAATTAATATAAAAATTTCCATTTTGAAATTTGACTATTTATGCTTGGATTAATGCACATGTATAGATTAAAATTAAAATTTGTCATTTGCATGTTAAGTGTAATCTCAGGTGCGCCAACACCAACAACTTAGGATCAACATGTTTTAAGCATACCCAAAAATCTATTTAAACGATTTTCATTTAAATATATTAAAATGCGAAATGATACAAATTTTTGTTAAAAATATAGTCAACATTGCTATAGCATTTATAAATACAAGACATATGCTAACAACAATGTTATTGTAGTTTGTGTCGAAATTTGTATCGAATAAAACATGCTTTCTGCTACGGCCAGACTTTATAATAAAAGATATAGTTTAGCGGGTATGCTATTTTGTTTATTAAACAGTAAGTGCCAAATCTTAGACAATTTGTTTTAAATTTTAAATTAGTTTGTTTATAAAACCAGGTATACCATTTAAAAATATTACTTCTAGGCAATGAAATTGTAAAGTTGTTGTATTTCTTAACTAATTTTAAAGATTTGGTAAATTTATAGTTCATTACAAATTAATTTTTATTTTATTGAGGGTGATTATTATTATGAATTATTTTTTATAGTAAACCCTTACAAATAAATAAAATTTGTTCTAAATATTTCAAACAAAACCAAAAAATGTATGGACCAGTAGTCGTCCTTTGGAGATGCGGGGCATCGATCCCCGTACCTCTCACATGCTAAGCGAGCGCTCTACCATCTGAGCTACATCCCCGTTGCGGTCCAACGCTGCTAAGTGGACAATAACTGGCAAAGGTGCAGCTCTTGTGGTTTTAAAAATAGATTGGTATGCAAGCATTTAAATAAATGACCATGGTCAGCGTTTTTCGAAGTCAACGGTAATGGTAATTGAATTGAATGCAAAGATTGAAAGTAATTTATCCGGATTGCCGAATGCTAAATACACTTTAAGACAAAAAGTATATATACATTTTTTAACTTATAACTAGGACATTTGAGCGGTATAGAAAATTTAGTTTTTTACATTCCAACTTTAATCGTTTCTTCCTAAAAAATGTTGTAAGTTTACTTTTCAAAATTCAAAATTGTTTGAGTGTGTTCAAAAACAAAGGATACCAATATGAAGCTATATGATATATAATGTTGTTTAACATGAAATTGTTTTAAAAATTTTTTAGTAGTGTAAAATTTTATTTTGTGTGTTCGTCGATGATTAAATGTAAGTTTCGAATTTCTTTTAAAATCAATATTATTATTATTATTATATTATATTATTATTATTTTATTATTATTATATTATTATTATTATTTTATTGCCTTTGAAACTTGTTGCGTATATGGTGGCAGAATAATAACACCCTATTTTAGAGTATAAAAATACGCATAATTGGTCACGTAAGCTACAGTCGAAAGTGCGCCCGGGGCTGTAACATGCATGATCAGACTATTTTATTATTCAAGCAATGTCAGCAAAGTAGTTTTTGACACAGTGGACTGGTTTTCTAAACTACAAGGCGACGAAAATCCCATTTTAAAAACTGGTTTCAATTTAATGTTTTAATACTATTTGACGTTGGTCGAGCAAATTGTGGTTGTTTATTAGGTATAGAGAGATAATAAACAAAAGAATAAGATTATTATACTGTTTATACAATGTTGACTTCATATAATAAATATGAAAAAAAAATTCAACGGGCTCAACCGGGATTTGAACCCGGGACCTCTCGCACCCAAAGCGAGAATCATACCCCTAGACCATTGAGCCTCAATTACTTGCGGTCGCCAAGTAATACTCATAGGCTACAAATGATCAAGAGATACCAAAAATAGCCAAAAATATCTATTTGTTATGCACCCAACCAGTTTTAGTTTTATAAAAATTCATGGCCCTTTCTAAAAATCCAAGGTTGAATGCATAAAATGCCACATAAATCAATTCATGACATTGGTGCTTTCAAATAGGACTATTAATTCGGCAATTTCCGACTGGGGATGTAGCTCAGATGGTAGAGCGCTCGCTTAGCATGTGAGAGGTACGGGGATCGATGCCCCGCATCTCCAAACAGTTAGCAACTTTTTTGTTTTATAATTATTTTCCTTTTTTGTGTAATTAACTGCGACTGTGCACATAATTTCCAGTTTAATGCACTCGAAATGGACGGCAATTATTTGCATTAGCGTTTTGCGGCCGCTTTCCTGTGGCTAAGTAAATGAATGGAATAAAGGGGTGGTAAGTTCTGGAAGCATAGAGGCAGACAAATAGATGGCGGCGAGACACTGAACTGAGATTAGAATTCTAGTATGATAAAAACCCTCATTTTTGAATTTGAAAATTATTCATATTTCATAACTATTTATACTATAAGGGAATTGTCTATCTATATCGATACTTGGTTTCCAATAAGATCGACTGTTAAAAATACATTTACTTTTACATCGGTTTTTTTTCTTTCTTTACTTTATCACCATTTCCACAGCCTTTGGCGGTCATCAGCCTAATGGATGAGCACTCGAACCCTGCTTTCGCAATCGGAATCCGCAACCTGCTCAAATATTTAATTATTCATAACTTTAAACAATCACAGCGACGTCAGCGTCATGCCATATAGCCCCGTGGCTACCCCAGACTTTGCTCCTCCCCCAGTCCAAATGCCTTTTACGACTCAACAAACACAACATACAATACAAGGGATCCGTGCGCCAACCCCCGAACGCCTGTTGTTCTTCCTCGTTTGGCTGCCTGGCTGGTAATAACATTGTCGTAAAATCATGTTTGGCTTATCGTTATCCCAGTTGGGGAGCCGAGGCCAGGATGCGGCAACCCAGGATACCAGGATGCCAGAATGCGAGGATGCGAGTCGCGCGCGCTGCATTTAAATGCCGCTGAAAATGGCGTGAATTATAGTGGCGTAGGTTAAATGCCTTTGGACAGGGACATAAACTACAACAACAAGACAGAGAAAAGGAACCCTTTCGCTTTTGACAGGACTCCAGCTTTTGGATAGATTTCAAAAATGTTGAATCTACGCAAAAGTTTTGCCTGTCGTCTGCTTTTAATTTTTGTAAAATTATTTGCATTCGTATACGAGAAGCTGACAAACAAAGTTTACCACTTGTCCTGCTCCTGTGTTGTCCTGGTGCAGCTCTTGCATTGCCTTGCCTGTTTTCTTGTAATTATCGCTTTTGTTTGTTAGTTGAACTTTTGCCAGGTCTGCCCGCCGGCTAACATACGAAATTAGCGCGGCAAAATTACTAAACAATATTTACCCGAACTTGAGTCCTCAAGACGCTGTTGCTGCCGCAAAGTAGGCAACATATTGTCCTTGTCGTTGTCGTAATTTTCTAATTGGCCAAAAGTTACTGCCAAGTTTTCTCGCCAGCCAACCAACAAGATTTGTGCTTAGTCTCGGCTGCTAATTCAATTTTAATGCTTGATTTCATATTAATTGAAAAGTAAATTTTGCTGTTTGTCAAAGGTTTGAGCGTGCAACCGAATAAATACGGATAGGGGAAACAGGTTAAGACAATGCATATTTAAGAAAAAAGCATATTTTAAACAAGCATTTCAAGATGACGATTAGTTTACAATTTTTTTTAATTTGAATAAATTTTACATAAGTATATTCATAATTGTGTTTCATAAAATACATGTTTTTTGTGCCAAAAAAAAGAAAATTATTTTCAAATTATTTAAAATAAAAATGCAATGTCAAGGACAGATCATGATTAAAATGATATTTAAACAAGTTTTTGAAAAAAGTAATTTAAATATACAAATTTGAAATTCTAAATTTTGAAAAACATGTTTTTATAAAAGATTTCAAAAAAGTTTATTTTCAATAATTAATTCATTAATGTTTGTGTCCATTTTTATCTGTCCGTATTTGGTGTATCTAGTTATAAAACTTAGGGCGATGTGTATGTATTAGGTATGGTATCACAATATTTTAATAATTATAGTAAATTTTAAAATTCTTATTTGATTATTTTATGCTGTATTCCATCTATGCATTTATTATGCCAAAAAGAAACGCTTACTATGGCCATTATGGCTAATCCTTAACCTATCCTTATCCCTTGGCGTTGGTTTTTTGGGCAATAATTTGTAAGCGCTGCCTAACGTTTATTAAACTAATAATTTACATGGACACACATTGTCGTTAAAAACAATTTCATGTGCACATCACACAAAACCTCTGAGATTTATAAGCTGGCAGCAGTCAAAGGAACCCATCCGACCCACCAGAAACCAAGTCATAAACATATTTAGAGCGATAAAAAGGTCAACACCCCTGGACCTCACCCTCGCCCTCGCCCTGCTCCAAATGACCGTTGAGCTCTATGCTCTGTTCTAAGCTGTAAGTAAACTTATTGAATGTCTTAAGTTTTTTACATCTGTCCCACCCCGTTCCCCGTACGCATTTGAACTGCCTTCTGCTTGTTTTCATTTCATTTTTATGACAACGTTTAGAAATTCTTGTACATATTTTGCTGGCGCTGCTGCTGTTTGTCTTTCTTTTGGCTGCTTTTGGCCACATTTAGCGCTGCCCCCTCCGTATTGACATTTGATCTTTATTTGGGCATGGTCTATCCCCCGATGCGAGCACTCGCATGTTGACTGTGTCGCTTTGTTTGTCTGCAGGCATCTTTTTATGACTCGAGTGTGTTTGCCTTTTGGCTTTGTGCATGCCATAAAGAAAGCACAAAAAATGGAATACAGGTCTTAGAAATCAAACTTCTACATCGGCACAGGGGGCACCAATATGAGGTCATCTGTTATGAACGCGCGCTCAACTGGCTTAAAAAGTCTTTAAGCAAATACAAGTTGGGGTTTCTTGGTGGAATGCTTTGCCTGTGTCCTTTGGTGACAATCGAATTTGTTGGAATTTGGAACTTTCAAAAATTCTTTTTTTTGGTGTTAAAGTTAAAGATGTCCAACCACAACTGTAAGCTTTGGATCTGAACTCAGAGGCTGTTCAAAGCAGAAAATATTTTTCTTTATAATTAAAAATATGCTAACGTAAGTCAGAACGTATTATTGATCTTTTTGTAAGTTTTTCGAGTCGATCTGCCGAATTTAGTGATTCCAGCTCAAAAATAGTGGACGAATTTTCAAAGAAATGTAGAGTTATTCGTGTGTGTAACCACACCATTTTTATGTGATCTTTAGAGGAGGTCATCAGTAGTCTGTCAGATAAAAAATATAATTTTACATTAAATCATTAAATATATATACTTAATATTCTTCTTCGGTATGCCAAAAATAACTATTTTTAATAAGTTTATTAAGCTTCTGCTTCTGCTCCGGCACTTGTTTCAATCGCAAAGGTTACCCACCATTAAAAATAAATAACTACTATTCATAACCCTCTGCTCAAAAACCCAAACACACGCAAGACGTCTTAATCAAATCAGAGCAGCTAAATGGCTGGAGATACCCTCATAAATATGTCAATTAATGGCACGCCCAGGCAGAGGCTGTGCTGGTCTCTTATCTCAATGCAGACATAAACGCCGTGATATCAATTTATGTCAACGTAAATGGGGCTGATTGTGAGACTGGGACTGGTCCTCGTTTAATATATGCGCAGCCACTTGACTGCCCGGGAACATGTGTCAGCGAATCTTAAGTGGAGCTTATGTAACTATTAAAAGGCACGGACAAGAACGGCAGATGTCCCCGTCTGGCGTCCCTTACAGCGACAACTAGACAAACAAATACACAAGAGTGTCCCACACATGTTGCTGGAGCGGGGGTAATTAGTTTGCTACACACTCGAGGCGTGCCCGATGCGAGCTGAAGGCTGCCCGCACATTTGTGGAGCGGCCCCCTTTCCAAAAGAAATTCCATTGCCGCTATGAATTATTCAGACTATGGGCAAAAACTTTGACCAGCTGGTTAAAGGTTGAGACAGCCGCAAGAAGGCAACCGCAAGTCGAAGAAGACGCTGCACGGATTTCACTTCTGCCGAGCAATAATCATTGTGGAGCTCTTAAACGCAGATTACTCATACGCACGGCTGCCGGCAAGCATTCATTATTTAGCTGCAAAGTCTGACAGCTCAATAAAGGAATGTTGCTAATGTTAATTGCCTTTGTCCCGCAACGCAATTTGCATAATTTTCTTTAAACAATAAAAATCTAATTTGCCTGTCTCGCATTTTCCCTGGCACTTACATATAATTTCTTGTTAAATTCATAATTGTTAATTTTGTTGTGGCCACTTTTGACTTGCTTTTCTTCTTCGCCGCTGCGCTGTGGGCTTAACTTTAATTAAGAGACAAGTTTATTTTCTGGTGACGTTCTTTCGAGGGTGGTTCAGCAACTGTCATAAGGGTGAAAATGTGGCATGAGAGTTTCTGTAATGTTCAGCAAGATGAAAAAGAGTGAAATTAAGAAAGAGAGCGAATGGGAACTAACCATTAAATACAAAAATATTTTTATAATATAAAATGAATAAGTATTCGTAGTTAGAATATACAACATTTTCGCATTTGAAATTTCGACATCTCCTGCTATGATTTTACGATCGGTTGATAAATGAGTTTGTGTATAAAAAGCGCCAGTATATATCGGACCAAACATAATTATAAGGGTCACTACGCTCCTAACATATGAAAAATATATTTGAAGATATTTAATTCTGTACTAACTTTAAAAAAAAATTTAGTTTAAACATTAAAAAATAATATATAATAATATATATATAATATAATATAATAAAAAATAATATAAACTGGTATTAAATCTCATTTATTTAAAAATAAAGTACTAATATTTAAAATTATAAAAAAAGATATATATTTTTTCTTAACTACTCAAGCATTTTCAGTTTAATTTTAACAACTTACCCGCTCTTTCCATCCTTTTCTCTATGTGGACAAGAATAATTTTTTTCACACAACACTTAAAATTAATGGTTTACTATTTGCACAACAGCTGCGCAGCATTTGGTTATTCAGCTGCCAAATTTGACAACTCAAAAAAGGTAAGCAACCATTTTGCAAACTCCACTTGCCCCACAAAAAACATCAGCAATGCGAATGTTGGTAAACACAAACCTTTTGTAACTCACTCGCGACTGTTCCCCGTTGTTTCCCCAGTGCTCAGTTCGGAGTTCCATATCCATTGTCGTAGCGTTGGACTACGCTGTGACATATGAGTCGAATATGTTGCAAATTCAATATTTGCCAGCAATTTTGCAGATTTTTCTTTTTTTTTGGCAACGTTTTTCCACTTGTTTTTTTTTTTTACATATTCTGGACATGTCCGAAACGGCAGTTGTAGCAAGCCAACAGGGCCATAACAACAATAAAAACAAAAACAACAATTCTTGTGCATGGAAAAAATGTGAAAAGCAAATAAAAGTTGAAAGCATTTGATGCACCGCATAGGAAAGATATATAAGAAACAATACAATGATAGCGTATGGCATAAACTATGTTAACCCTTTTATAAAATACCTTAAAATTGCTTTAATTTATTTTTAATTTTTCTCTCACGTCGCGACGAGTCGGGCAACACAAAATATTAATTTAGAACTATACAAATAAATAAAGTTGTGCCTGTTTTCAGAAATTATAAAAATGTATATATATTAAAAATTTTAATCGTTTTGAAATTTTTGGTATTTTTGTAATAATTATATTTAAGTATTTATGATTTATTCCTAACCAACCTCATCAAAAAGTTGAAATACTCATTCGCTTCAGAATAATATTTTCCCACACTTTCGCAGCGTTTGGTGGGCAAATGTGTTGCCTGCTTTTTGGGTGGGCCGCATTTCCGCTCTCATTTGGCCACACTGGCCGCAGGGCGACTCTGAAACTGACCGCCCTGGACGTTTATCCGCCTCTCCTTCGTCTCGCCTGTTCGCCTGTTAACGTGTGCTTTGTTTAACGAATCGTAAATGCGGGTGGAACTGGAATGCCCGGCGGGAAGCGCTGCGAAGCAGTTTATTTTTCACATTTTTGTGCATTTATTTGATTACGTCGAGTGTTTTATTTTTCAATAAACACGCATTCAACGGACAAAAATGAAAACACCAGAACAACACGAAAGAAAGGAAACTGGCGCCGCTCATTAAATTTTGATTGTTTCTTGGTCATAAAAATCACAGCAAAAGTTATAACTGTGAACAAGTCGCGACCAACTACAGCAACAACGATAAGCAACAACAACAAATCACAACAACAAATTATGTTGATGGCTACATAATAGCCAGAGTCAAGCCCCTTGCCCCACCTCCATTGAAACTTTGGCGTCTAAACAGCAGAAAAACTGACTCCTGACTGGCTGAAATCGCTTTAGGCATTCCGCAAAAATGATGATAATTAGCCGAAAAGCCGCCAGAAAGCGTCCAAAAAGTAAAAGTCAAATCAAAAACTAAACAAAAGTGCCAAGGAAATTGCCCAACTGAAGCGCCGCCTTCTGGGAGGAGTGTCAGTCAAGTCCCAATGTGAAAATTAACTTGTAAACGCTTACAGCCCAACGTCAATTGGCGGGGGCAGGAAGATACCAACACCAACAAAAGCACCAACACCTACCGTGACCAGGAGGCGTCTCCTGGGACTCTGGGCTAACGATTTACAATCAAGCGAAGCGCCAGCGTCAAAATAAAAACTTTTGCATTTTATTTCGACTTTTGATATTTGCGCAGATTTCTTGCTCGCTACTTTCGAGTGCGATTAAATTTGTTTTAATGGTTTTTGTTCTGCGCTCGGCGGGAGGCGTGAGGACCCCCCCTCCGTAACAAAGTGTGGGTGCAATGCTTGAAGTTTGTTTTTTAATGGCCGCAGTTTTGGTTGCTGCGGCTTTCTAATTGCCGCCAGAACAACAAACCATTTTAGGGTGTTAAAGGTTTTGGGAACTTCCTTGGAAAATCGAAAGCGAAAAGAATTTCTGTACATCGAACAAAGTTCTCTTCAATGTGTTTTGTTTACTAGTGATCGCGTCAGGCTTAAATATTTTGTATATTTATTTGGTGCAACGTTTAAAAAAAAATGTTGAAAAGGCTTATTAAAAAATTTCCCACGAACATGTTGTGGTGAGTAAAATTGCTTAAATTTTGAAAAAAAAAAACAAGTAAGAACGCTGCAGTCGGACGTTACCGACTGCGTAATACTCGTTCACGTTCTTAATTATTATTATTGATTTGAAAATGTTCGGTATTTTGTAATTTGTGCGATGCGGGGGTGACTAACTTGAAAACTGTGGGATTTATATTTCTTACGATTTGCGGAAACGGGAGTTGGCGGCGGAAGAAATTTTTGAAATTTTGAAAAAAATTTGTTTTTTAAAATGAATATCATGCTTTTTTCCAAAAAAATTAAAAAAAAAATTTTTTTCGAAAACGCATCGATTTTAAATATAGAATCGATGTTAATCAAAAATCATGACCAGATTGCCAGTTCAGTTTTGACAAATTTATGGGTGTTTCAAGTATAGGACCTATGGGTCCGAGGGAAAAAATTGCGTTCATATGGACAGTCGGACGGATAAATGGACATTGCACAATATAAACAATATACTATTTTGAAGTCGTGAACGAGCATAAAAATATTACAAAAAAGCTGCCAAAGATTAAATATTTTGCGGACATAGAATATAGCTGTATAAAATTGATTTAATAATATCTTTAAATTATAATCGACATTTTTTAATTGAATTATAATAAGTATTTAAACCAATTTGTAAATTCTTAAATTATAATTTCATTTATTTATTTCATAGAAATTCAATGTCAACTAGCAACTGTAACCAAATTTAAAAAAGTTAAAAGAGGTCGTAATGTAGAGTAATAGATATGCGCTTGCAATGAATTTAAAAAATATATATATATTCCCTTTGTTGTTTTATTGTTAAATCCCATTTCTTAGTTTAAGCTGTAGGCAAACAATAAAAATGAATATGTGTAGTTAAATAATTTTGCTATCAACGCCGTCACACTCTGTTCGGATTGCCCAGCTTAAGGACACACCCCTCCCACCGCAAGTGCACCTTTGTCACTGGGCAAAGCCTTTTTCGAGTTTTACTCCCAGTTTCTGTCCCTGTCCCCGGCTGGATGTGGTCCAAGTAACTATACCATTTAAGCTGCTTTGCGCAAGTTGTGCGCCATTTGATAGCCATGGAGAATTGGCCAAGTACGCAAATGAATTTTATATAAACGTATTTTCAAATATACAAATAAAAAGAATTAGGGCTAGGAAAAAGGCAACCTTTTTATACTAGTTGACGATGCAAAAAGACTATATTGGATTTGTGGCAAGCTAGAGTTGGCAGACAGTTTTTAGATGACTTCTTTAAATAATGTGTGCACCCAAAATCGATAGTTTTTCTAAATAACAATAATAATCAAGACGGGTTTTGACTGTTTTAAATTGCTTTCATGTGACTGTGAACGAGAATCGCGCAGTTGGTTACACCCGATTGCAACGTTCTTCTTGTTATTTTTATGGCATCCAACTAACAAGGTTCAGTGGCTGTTGACTAAATCAACCAAGGATTTACGTTTATCACAGGCCAGCCAACAGTTATGTGTCGCCTCTCCCGCTCACCCCACTCCGCCTTTCCAGGGGGCACCTTTGGCGACAGGAAATTGAAAATTTCCACAACAGCAGCGGCAAGTGAGTGCGTGGCATGTGTGGTATGTCAGCGATTCCAGCCCGAGCGAACCCAGGGGCCAATAACATTTACGCTAATTTGATAATCTGCACACGCACAAGGGTTGTAGTACTACGGCCAAAACATTTGCATAGCCAAGCAGTTGGCCGGCAGCGGAGGAGAGCCACAACAGACGCACCTAATTGGCTGCAATGGCACCCGAGGGAGTTCTGGCCGGGACTCGATGTAGCTGACCAGGCCAGCTGCTTATGGCATGTCAATGCGGAATGTTTGCAATCCCTTTTACATTATCAGCGCGTTATCATCGCATTCTTTTTACTCTTGAGCGCGTCCGGCTTTTGGCTGGCAAGTCTCTTGCGGTCAGCGAGTTTATTATTTGGGCTTTTATTTTATGCTGGCTTATCTGTTTTGTTAATGCTCTATTGTTGTTGTAGTTGTTGTTGCTGTTGCAGAAGCTGTTTTTGCCACGCTCGCCCAAAATCGTCTTCGTAATCGCTTTTACACGCTTGACTTCAGCCCGAATTAGCTGCGGGTTTTTAGATATTTGTTGTGGCGGGTCGGTGTAATAAATTAAATGTATCTAAATACAATTATTTACTTAACTTTAAGTTCAACTGCCCGAAATATTGCTGAAATATTTTAAAATTTTGTTATTTTTACCTTGATTAAAAAATGGATTTATTTTAATAATTAGTTGTACGAATTATGGTTTTCTAGACGCCTATTTATTAACTGTTGATTTGATTCATTTTTAATGTTGCAAGCCCGATTTAATTACAACATTTTTACAAATTATTTATGGTCCTATCAATATAAATTAAACAAATCATAATAAATATATTATAGAGTTGCAAGGATTATCCGAGTTAAAGTTCTCACACATAAACACTTGAATTTTACTGATATTATTGTAAGGTTAAAAGTGTTGGCTGGGTTAAATATTTATGCTCAATGCATATAACATATTATTATTTGATTTATTTTCCAATTGAGATCGTTAGCCTCCCTGTCTGATGTGTAACTACGTACCATATTATAGTCATTAGCAGTTCTACTCAGATTACCGCTGCCGCTTATACCGCATAAACGGAAATAACCGCCCACTGGGCGTATGCGCAATCTGCCCCCCTTCACATGCATATTTATAAGTTGCTCATACGCCCCATGGGGCATGTGTTCGCTTCAGATGTGTCTGGGTGTGTGAGCTGGTCTCGTGGTGTGCGACAAGATTTATGCCTGTTTTCTTTTTCTGGCGCTGAACATTTTAACGCCTGCAAATTTGCTAATTAATTGGTTTAAATGTGTGCAGTGGTTTGTTTGGGATATGGATATGTCTCAACGGGAAAGTAAAAGATCTGAAAATTTAATAAATTAGCCCATTTATTTAGATTGTACATTTTAAAAAATTGCTCAAAATCAAAGCTATTTAACCTTTTCAGTGCTGTTGTTAAGGTGAGAATCAGAAACACTTGCTTCAACCACAGCATCCACAACGAAACTCCAACGCAGCGGGTTGTAATTAATGTGTTTTTGAGTGAGTTGGCAGCGACAAAAAACGCACGCGTTTTTACACGCATGTAATTTGTTCGGCACAAACAAAAAAACAAGTGCAGCCCTTTTTTTGGTTGGTCCTTTTTGCATACTTTGGGGCAAATAAAAAATTAATTTAACGCATGTTTTTCATGTGGCGGCTCTTTCGTATAATGAAATTGATTTAAGGTTATTAATGCGAGCACTTGGTAAATTCCAGGCCGGCGCTGCCTAAGTAAATGTTTGGCATTTCATAATGTTGCTTCAACCTTTAACGTCAATTTTATGCAAATTATGTTATTTCTGCTGCGGCTGCTGTAGATTTGTGGCCAAAGAAGTTAGGGGGCGTGGCCGCATCCATGTAGCGACGGGGCGTCGCTGTAAACTTTCTGCTTGAAGTGGGTCTGGGTGTTGTTATTGAAGTTTTTGGGCGTCTCGTTTGCCCGCTGACTGCTCACTGCTGACTTATTCAATAAGCCAAGTTGAAGTATGCCCCACGACTGGTGGCTGTTGTTGTTGTTGTTGCTGCGGCTGCTTAAGTAAATACCGTGTGCGTCGTACGAGTGTATGCAAAAAGTGCAAATAATAATAATAAAGAGTACTTATTGTTTGATTTATGTGTCTGTGTGTGCACAATGTGAGCGAGGGATGAGCAAGTGGACCTCAACTTGGCTCCAAGTCTCGAATTGCTGAGCTGTGAGAGCAGGCTTCTTCAGCTATGGAGCGCAGAACAAGCGAAATATCTTAATAAATGGAATAAACGATTCCTCTATATAGTACATATCTATGATATTAATTAACTCTGTTTACTTTGTGGTGCTTGTGATAATGGAAAGCTCGCTATTTAGCTATTAAGCACCTCAAAAAACAGTTCAAATTAAGATAGATTAAAACCAACCAAAATACGAACTAATTACATTCTTCTGAAAGAAAAATGAATCTTCACAAAAGAGAAATTTTTGTTATATTTATTTGCTTTTTCCTAACAGAAGGCAACATTAAAATATTTTAACTGATTTTTATCATTTTTGTATTGATATTTATTTACATTTAATTCGTATTCATTGTTTTTTTTCAACTTTCTTTTCAAGAATATCCCTTGCTCCCTCCCCTCTTACTTACTTTGGAAACATTTTTAATATAGACAAAACGCAACTAAAAAATTAATTTTGATGGTCTTCTGTCAAAAATCAAAACCAAAATTCAGATAAATGTTTACATATAATAAATCCCGAGTTTCACAAACGAACCGCTTTTCACGATGCTTGAAATTGTTATCAAAATTTTCTAGAAGTCAAATTATGTTCAATTAATTATGTTCATTTTGTATTTAAATTCAATTCGTATATGAAAATATATTTTTTTTTGTTTTTGTATATTTTTTTTGTACTGCTTAATGTTTTGGCTAAAGGTGTCATTTCATCCACCTCCAGTCTCCACTCTTTCTGTGTCTCCTTCTTTTTATAAGCCCTGCCATCAGTTGGTACTGATAAAGTCACCTTTATTTGTCAGCCTTAGCCCAACTGGCTGTCAGTTTTCGATGAGACGGAGGCACGTACCATCCACGCCCATTGGCAGTGTCCAAACTAAACCCGAAGCGTTAAACCGCACACACCTATCATGATGTTGTTGCTGTTTTGCCGTCACCTCTGACAAACATCCACCCACCCACCACCCACAGATTCACGACAGCACGCGGCGGCGGCGGGCGCTTGCTAAGTGAGCCATTTATCTTCGCAGGAACCTCAAGCGCGACACACAACAGTCGAAAACAAGTAAGAACGTTCCAATCGGGTGTAGCCGACTGCGCAATACTTGTTCACAGTATAATAATAGCTTTAAGCAGTCGATCGGTATTCATTATCACTGTTCTTTTTTTGAAAATTTTCAATGTTTTGTAATTTCTGTATTTTTCGATCATCGGTCATCAGAATCTCAGCCGAAGTTGATGACCTTAGCTTTACTATTGTGAGAAATGTGGATTTTTGCGGTTTATCCGTCTATATGATATATAGATTTGATCAATTAGGTAGCAAACTAGTGGGCGTATGAAAATATTTTTTTGTTTGTTTTTAAAAGAGATCAGTAATCTCTCTGATTATCTATTTGATGTATCTAGCTTCAAAACTGAACTAGATTCAGTCAAGCCGAATATACTCTCTTCACATTGTGATCGAGTATAGGAACAACAAAAGCATTTCCTACACGCGTCATCCAATCCAGGCAGACGCCAATAACGCCGTACTGAAAATAAAACGATTTATATGCCGCAATACCACGCAAAGCAAAAGCAACAACTACGGGAAATTTCGGCGCATTTCGTTTTCGGTATTCGCCTTATCCCCGGACACATCAATTGAACAGCCGCAACAACAACAACAACAGCAACATGAAGTAAATGAAACCCCTGAACCAAAAAAAAGAAGTAAAATCGAAGATTGCTATCTTTGACGGCTTGTTTTCCTGCACCCCAGCCGCCTGCCTTGGGCGGGGCAGCCATTATGTATTGGCGTTGAAACAATTTGAACAGCCAGTGTGCCCAGCGTCCCCGTCAACGTTGGCAAAACAAATGAAAGGAAGTCGTTTAAAAGTACAAACGGACATTATTTATCGCTCAAACCATTTAGTCGTCGAAACTACCCGAAGAGCATAAAAAAGAAGCTGGCTAAGACCACCCAAGTAGCCCCGCCAAGTAGCCCCCAGTTTGGCTCACCTTCCCCCCCTGTTGCAAGCTATTTGTTGTTGCTGTGTCTACTTAGCTGTAATAAATGGAAAACCGTTGAGTCCAACAACTGCCCCAAAATATCGTGCATTTAATTTCGGACTAGCAATTGGATTTTAGCCGCAGCTACTAAGACAAGGACAGCAACAGAGATATTGCTGGAGCGTGCAAGTGAGAAGCAGGAAAGCAAGCTGCGGCGACCAAAATCGATTGATTTCTGCTTGCTCAAGCAGTTCTCGATAGATCCGGATAGCAGCAGCAAGCAATTTACAGTTAGCTCTTCGCTCACCGGAATGGGAGATTGCGGCTTTGTTTAGTTATTCAGGAAATGGTTTTGCATCGAATGTGCCTAAATTAAGTAAGCAAATAAAAGTAATGGTTAAGTATAATTGTTATATTTATAAAGAGGGAAGATAAATCTTTGTTAAATTCTTTCTGAAACGGTACAAACTGAGCAAAAAGCTATTAGGATTGAACAGAAATATAATTATATAACACTGACATTTAAATTTGAAAAAAGCTTAATACTCTTAGAAAAAGAAACATCATAATAATTAAATCATCTGACTAACTAAATTTCAGCACGGTTATTAATGGACGTACTAATTATAAATTATATAAATATTTAAAATATAAAGCAAGAATAATAAAAATAGTAATTTAACAATTACATTGCTTGGAACTCTTTGTTTTGTGAGTTTTTTATATTGAGTCATCACTGTAAAACAATCAGCATTGAGAGGACTCATTTTCATATTCTGTCCATGTAGGTAAATAGGATATATATTTATTTTATGCAATGTTGATCTTGCTTCTACTATGAACGCAATTTAAAGCGCTATTGAGGTTCAGATACAATGTTAAAATTTAAGTTGCCCATCTCTAGGACAAGCTGCAGAAATTTAATTTTTATTTCAATTAAAATTAATAAAAAATGTTGTTTAAATATAATATTTAATATCTAATATTTTTTGTCCAGTGCAATTTTGATGTTAGCATACAGTCGCTTTATACTCCCTCTTTCCCTTTAATGCCGTTTTAGCCCCGTAATACTCAACACCCCAATGCGTCATGGGAAACCGCGTGCTTAGCCCGTTCCAAGCGGACCGGCATCCGCCGGCATGTCGACGCGGCCGCACAAACATCGGGCGTCTTATCGCCTTAAACCACTTTAGTGTCAGCCATGATGACAGCGGTCGGTCCAGCGGACTAACTGTGAACATTGTCGCCTTTTTTCAGCCGCCATCGTCCTGTATGCCATTGTTGTTGTTGCTGTTGTCCTTGTTGTCGTTATTGTTGTGTGGGCTGACCATTTAACGGAGTGGCTGTCGTAGTCGTAGCATGTTGTCTGTTAACATGCCCAGTGGTCTTGTCGACATTGCGATAAAAAAGCAAGTACGAACCTGGCAGTCGGGTGTAACCGACTGAGCAATACTCGTTTTTTGTAATTTCTGGGAAAGGATGTGAACCTGGCCGAAATCTTTATAGAAGGTTATCAAAATATTTGTGTGATCTTTAAAGGATCCGTAATCTATCTAAAAAAAACTTGTATGTAACTGGGCTTAGAATTGATGCTGATATATAGCCTAAATTGAATTGCCACGCTAAAAATATATTAAAATATTTTATACAAACCCAATAAACTCTTTTCATTTTATCAACGAGTATAAAAGCCCACACACAGACTGCTAGGAATTTACGTTTTCGGCCATAATGAGGGTGATTTTCGTATTTGTGGTAGATTTGTCCACTTAGCAGGACTTGGTTTTTGATGCTCTTGCAATTTGCCGGCCGTTGGGTGTTAAGGCAAATCATTTGTACATTTTCACAGTGGATTACGTAGGCCGTGGCTGGTCCCGGCTTTGGTTGCTGCTCCTCAGATGATAATGTTCATAATTTGTAAAGCCTGCATATTCTTTTTTGGTTGTTGCCTACTTTGCGGTAAGGTCCAACATCATGATATATGCGCCAGCATGCATGACAATGATTTGTGCTAATGAGCGAGATTCACATTTCCATTGTTCCATGGTGCATGCAACGTCCGGCAAATGTTGCGGGCGCTTATTTAATTGGCATCTTTGCCGCGGAGATGGCGTCAACTTTTTTAATAAAAACCCAAAAACCAAGAAAGGCATTTCCATTTTGTATGCATGCAAATAAAAAGCCAAATTGAGGACACTTTCACTCCATTCCGATTCAGTTGATTTTCATTACCAGTGCGGGTCCGCCAAGTGCTGAAATGTGCACACAATTGTCTACGGATTTTCAATATTATTTGCTGCGGTCTTCAGGTCCTGCACTCCCCTCCCCTCCCGGCCAACACGACAGCATCCCCTCGACAAACAACAAGCAGCTGAACCTGAATCTGAACCTGACGCAGAGCTGTCTTGGGTTTATTGTGCGACAGTCGAGGATGTTCATTGTAACCGATTTCAATTGGGCATTTTATTTTATATTTGAATTTTAAAATTCCTTCCGCACCGGCGACAGCAGGCGACAGGAAAATGGACAATTTGTGTTTGTGGCAATTGATTGGCAAATATTGTCCGGCCAAATGGGTACGGCAAAAGGTTTACTGATTAATCCGCACTGACTGCACGTCACAAAAATATTTCGTAGAGTTTATTATAAAATACGTCGGATTTTGTCCTTGCTACCCCAAAAGTTTGCCAAGAAAAACTATATTAAATTTCTTGTACAACATTAACTTTGATAATTTTATATTATTGGGTGTATTAACAATAAGAATTTTAGAGGAACTTGTATTTTTTTAATATTCTAATTAATGTACCGTCTATAAGTTCGGTTCGTAAGTCTGCATATTCATATCCAAAAACCTATTCGATTTATTTTTAAAAGAATATTTTCGAGCGAATTCTCTTAAATGCTGCATCTGAGATGGAGCATTATAAATGTTTTGGTAAAAATGCATAAGAAACTACAGCTTTTATGCTATATTAAATTATGATTCGGCTAATTTATGTATTAATATATGTTTTTATGAGAACGCAAAAGTATGCAAAGTTTTTGTATCTTTTGTAAAATCAACTTTTGGTTAGAAACTTTGCACTTAGCAGCCACCAAACTCGCATGACAACTCATCCATGGCCGTATGCACCATTTAAGCGACTTAAAGTCGCCTATAAAAAACTTGGCCCATTCGTAAGTTGCATGCAAATTACAAGCAATAAAACGAGGCACGTCGATGCTTAAGCAAACAGTGGCAAGAGGCACTCGCCCAAACTGCGACGCCCACAAGCCAAAGCGATTATTCTTTATTGTTTAGACAACGATGGCAAAAGCAACAACAACGACAAGCGACAGTAACAACAATAACAAGAAACAGCCGCTTGTAGCAATTCTCACATCATGCGAGTGGCATTGAGATTGCGTCTTGGTATTGGAAATTCCCAAGGCTGTCATATGTAAGCACAAGCAGACAGGCACGATAGACACACACACATACACACAAACATACAAACGCACACTGGGGATATGTAAATTTGTCACTGAGCAAACAAAAAAGGAGTGAAATAATCATAAAAATGTCAAGTCAGACAACGAGAAGGCAACTGCGTGCGACAAAATCCTGAATTGAATTTTTATCTATTGTATAGGCAATAAAGTCACATTGTCAGCGCTTGTATAAAATTATTATTATTTACTTTTGGGCGGCAGCAGCAAAAAGTTGCAAAACAAAAAATAAACACGGGCTCAACCGGGATTTGAACCCGGGACCTCTCGCACCCAAAGCGAGAATCATACCCCTAGACCATTGAGCCGCAGATAGTTGGGCGAAGTTTAAAACACGTTTTAAGTTTATAATTGATGCAACTAACTAACTTGTAGATACATTGGTTGTACATAGATACAAGTATTGAAGACACCAACGGACTGAATAAATTATCTTTTGTCTATTATTTTTTGTAGCGCCAACTGCCATACCTAAATTTTGGTTTATTTTGCTTAAGTTTTTTAGTTCGTTTTATTTTACTTTTTTTTTATTAATTATAGGTTTAAATAAATTTAACCCTTATCATTTTGGCGCTGATTTATTGACTTTTAAACGCTGCAGTTTCTCAACACGCAGCTGACTCATCAAATTTGTTTTGTCTTCTGCTTTTTGGCATGCTTTTAATTTAATTTGAAAAGTTTTGCCTGCCCATTTGGCGCATTAAACCCTTTGACCTCCGTGGTAACCAGCTGCTGGCGAAAACAAATTAGAAAAAACAAAAAATAAATTGCAAAAAAATGGGCAAAAGACGTCTCATAAATAATTATGATAACTGTCCGAATTTTTTGCTGCGCTTTGGGCACGCTACAAATTGCCACGCCTATCGAAAGCACCCACACTTGCATGCAAATACAATTAAATTGGATTTGTTTTTGCACCAAGCGAAGAAGCACGAAGAATAAAATCTTAAACTTAAGCTGCCAAATTTTTTAATGTTGCCTGGTCAAGTTAAAAGACTGAAAAGTTTTAAGGCACTCCTAAAATGCAAGAATAAAATAGAAAAAGTAAAGAAGCTATCAGTCTTATATTAATTTTTTTTAGTTTCCAATATAAACTATTATATAAATGTACTTTATTCTGTTTTATAGTATTTACAAATTTTTTGTAAGAATAAACATTTTTTTACTCGCTTACTCTTAAAGCACGTTATCCGTAATAGACTTTAGCTGTAAAAGGAAAGAAAAAATGCATTTAAAGTACAAATATGTATATATTAAAAAAACGTTGTGTTTTCTTTTTTAAAGCATTTTCAGTTTGTGTTTTGTATGTTCTTTTATCTTTTATTGCTGCTTTCTCAAGTTTTGTGTCGCTATAAATCACAAAACTGTATCCATCGAAGATTTATGAGCTGCTAAATATGTCTAAAAACAATGAAGGAGGACTTGAGCTGGCAGTTTTCGTAGATGGAAAAAATTCAGAATAACTTTATCCACATATCAAAATATAAAACGCAATTATCAGATATAATGTATGTATATGTGAACATTGTGTATGTTTATGTGATATCGCTAGATGTTCATGTAGCTTTGTCGCTGTTGGTTTTCACTTTCGCAGATAAACAAAACGAGGTCCTAAATAAACACAAAACGGTCAAAAAATAAAATTGTGAAAATTGTAAAAATAAATTTAAAAAACTGCAGTAGACAAAAACCGTCAGTTGTTTTTAATTGAAAACAGCAAAAAATTCATTGGCAATACGATGAAAATAATTTGAGTGTTATTTTGAGTAAAACAAATTTCTAATGCTGATGTGTAGAAGAGCTAGAAGCATAGACACGCAGTATCGAGGTGTGCATCATTAGCATTTGCCTCAAGTCAAGCCTTATGGAAATTATTCCAATTAATGGCCAGGCACTTTGCACCGCTTAGTTCGCGGTCTCCACTTAAAGGCCATTAGGCATTAACAAAACACAAACAATTTTTACACTTTCCGTGCCGAAGGCAACAAAGCCCAACTACAACAACAGACTAACCAAAAAATGGCAACCGAAATAAAAACAGCAACAACAACGATAAATAGAGTTTTCTTTATTTATTTTCTCAACAACGTTTTTACCTTTTTCCAACTCGTTTTCAAGTGTTTCGTTGAGCGCCATTTGGTTCAATGTTGTTTTTGTAGTTATTGTTGTTGGGCAAAGCCATTAGAAAAAGGCTACTTGAGTGTTAAATGGGTTTGGGCTTTGGATGTTTGGTGAGGCTAGCATTGTTTTTGTTCGACTAAGTCAACAAGGTCGCGGGTTAATAAAAGTTACTCGATCGCTCAACTTTCAGCTGCTGTGCTTTTCGTACAGCTTGTTGTAGCATAGACACCAAATATAGGTGCGTTATAAATTGTGGCAAAAAACATCGAATTTTATTAAGGATCCTTTCAATGAACACAATAAGTAAAGCCAGAAAATAACGAAGCTAGTAAGATAAGATAAACATAAATGTTTCTGCAAATTTTATTACAAAAAAAGTTTTATTTACCGGTTTTATTTATAACCGGCTCAGTTGTGACAGAATGTTGAATTTGAAAGACTTACATGCGAAAAATGTAGTCAATCTTACCATGATTGAAAATAAAAAAAATTAACCCTTCAGAGTTTACACACTTCACAGTGTGTTTTGTATATAACAAGCACAATTGATTAAAATTATTAATTCTAAAATGTGAAAAAATATTTATTGAGCTAATCATGACAATCATACTTTTAATAGATCTAGAAATATCGTTTTTAAAATACATAGATATATAAACGAAAGAAGGAAATGCTTATAATTTGATCATAGCATTAAATTTCTCACGTTTTTGCTTTTTGAGGGCTTCGTGCTTTTTACGTTCCGCATTCCTTAAAAGAAACGCTTGGAATTTACGGCGCATATCTAGGGAGAGACCCGTATTGCGAAGATCCAACGCTTCCAACATCTTGTTGCAGTCAATAATCTTCAGCAAATGCTTACCAAAGTTCTGTCAAAGACACTTGTAGAGCTCGAGGCATTTGCATTTACGATAGTGCGGAACTCACCTCGCCCAGATAATTGTTTGATAGATCAACGCTGAGCAACGTCTTGTGCTGGCATATCAGCACCATGAACAACTTGGTAATGCTCTCACTGATGGAACAGCTGCCCAGGTCCAGTTCCCTGACGGGCATCATTTGCAGCGTATGAAAGATGGCAGCGGCGCCATCGCTTTGAATGGGATTCAGGCGCAGCACCAAACGCTGAAGGGGCACGTTTCGCAATGTTCGACTTAGTGTGTAGGCGCCTTCCTCCGCTGCTTTGGTGAGGGACGATTGTCAGTAAATAAAATCATTACACCCAATTCTCTTCTTACATGATAGAGACGTACCCAAAAATCATTTAAAAATATTAAAAAATAGTAGACCCAAAAAATCAACAAAAACCAATAGTTAAAAATTCTCGTTCATCAAGAAAGTATTTTCCCTGCTTACACATTTTATGATATTATAATGACGAACAATTGCATTATCATTAAAATTTGTTTAAAATGATGATAGCAGCGATATTAAAATAGCTTCGTCATAGTTTAGTGAAATTTATTTTTTAAATAAAAATTTAAATTTGTTCTCCATTTTTATCTTTATATCCCATTGTTGATATTCAGTAGAGTTAGTAAGAAAAACTTATACAATATTAAAAAAAAAGGTAACAATTTGTATCTTATTAACGCATTTCAAAATCGTGTAAAAAGAAAAATAGGTGTATGCCTATATCAAGTAGTTGAGTTATACTTATTTTGTTGTTGGTTAGATCGAGGACAGTGAGGGTGGCAAAGGATTCCTTCCCACAGGTTTCCAGGAAACTGCGTATGCCCGCATCACCCACAGCACAGTGCAGCATGGAAAGCTCCTTCAGGTGATGACAGCCCTTGTCCAAACTGTGGGCCAAAAATCGCAGCTGATACGCCAATAGCTTCGTGTTGTGTAGGCTAGGGTCGATTTAAAAGTTAGTCCAGACAAACTGAGGCTACGCAGCTGGCAATCTTACCAGAACTTGCGCAGCTCGTAGCACTGACTGAGCCCCTTGGCCAGCAGGAGTATGTCACGGGCCGTTAGTTGATTGCAGCCAATTTGGTAATTGACGCTCGCCGTCTTGGTGCTATAGCTCAGCCGCAGTCGGCGTAAGTCCGGCAGATTGCTCAGTAGGTAATCAAGCGGAATGTGATCTGTTGTGGATGTGATGAAGGCATTTTGATTTCATGGCAATGTTTGCTTGTGCAGAAAATACAAATTATTAAGTAACTTTCGATGCAACAAAATTCAGGAAAATGTATTACTCTATGTAGTATTGAAAATAGATTCCTAGTCTATGATTTTTGGCCATAGCAACGGTAATAAAAATACAAATAAAAGTAATTATAAGAAGAATACTACAAATAATTATATTTTTCAAGGGTTTGAAATAACACTCTTTAAGAGTTAAAATCTCTCTTTTACACAAGTTGTTTCAATTTTGTCACGGTTTTAAATATTCACCCATAAATAACAGTTGTAATATTGCAAGGTAATGTAATTCAGATATAATGTATATAAAGGGAATACAATATCCACCATGTCAACAACAAGAACTCACCGTTGCTCTCGCTGCCAGGTGGTGCGGGCTGTAGCAGATTTATCTCCAATTGATTTATGTACGTCGCACAGATGTCCAAGGCGGCCTGCACATTGCCATCCTGTTCGTAGTCGCCGGTTTGCATATTTTCAATAAACTCCTGCACATGTCGCTCCATGTAAATGTTAATCCAGCGGCGCTCCTCGCCCCGCGCCTGCAACGGCGCCATGCGCCAGCGCAGCTCAAAGCAGCGTCGCCAGAAGGAGTCGTCGCGGATGTGCGAGCTGAGCAACTGCAGGGGCAGCTGCGTATCCAGCTGGCTGAGGACATAGTTGCGGTCCTCGCGTCGTCGCAGCTGACGGTAGAGCGGCAGCTCTGGGAACAATTGTCAGACTGGGTTTTGGGTTGGGTCAAATCAGGTTGGGTGAACTCTTTACCGTGCCAGTTGCTGACGATGGCGTCGAGCACAAGATGTCGCAGACTTTTCGCTTGATTTGCTTGGCCCTCGGCAGGCTCGGCCTGGAACTGGTCCAATGATTTACTGTTGACTTTGGGCAGCTTGGCATCATTGGGATTGAAATAGGCCTTGAAGGTGTCAATGGAGACAGTGCAGGGAAATTCACAATACGTGAAATCCATTTGAGGACTTGCTCGCTCCATAAACAATAGTTGGACAACATTTGCTTCGACTAATAACAAAGTCAGACTGTTTGGAGGGTTGTCGGAAAATTGTTGCCGCGGCAACTCCTTGCTTGTTGTCCATCCAGTGTTGGTAAATACTGCGACTGGCAAATCGCTAAAGGAGCATAATTATAATAAATACATATGGATACAAGTAAGGGTGGGGGAGATATCCAAAACGAAATCTTCAAAATCTGCGTGTGGTTTAGGCGAACATATTAAATCAAAAATAAAGGGTCAAAAAAACGATAGATATTGATAATGAAAAAATGAAATGAATATGTACTAATATGAACTGAAAGAGTCCAAGATTCGATTGCTATTTTTTGCAGTTTCTGAAATCGTCGCTTACATACAGACTGACGGACAGGGATAAATTTGATTCGGCTGTTGATCCTGATCAAGCATATATACACATAATGGGCTCGGAGATGCTTCCTTCTGCCTGATACTTATATTTGCACAGAATCACCATTTTACCCATTTTCAATGAGTTCACGGTATAAACAGTAAAATTATGTACAATTAAAACAGAATTTAAATTGGTGTCAAATATATTCATTTAATTACATACTAATTGAAACATAAACCTAGATAAACAATTTTCACAATTGACCATAATTAAATTTTTGACATTACGTGCGATCTAACAAACAAATATATAATTAACTTGTACTTATCATCTGTTATACAACTCATATTCTCTGGTATAAAAAGCAGAAAAACTTTTTAATCCAAGTGCTGTTCCTAATTTTATCCGTTGGCCAATCGAGTGCATTAAAATATTTTTCCTTCTCGATAATGAGGAATTGTTCACCACTTGTCAAAATCAACCAAGTAACGTACCTAATTTGCAAGGACTTCTCGAAGATTCTGAGTTAACAATAAAGTATATTGACGATGTATGTCATGTATCAGGCAATGTTATATTTATATGGAACATTGAAGATACTGATCGTATCAATCATATCAAACAAGTTTAAGCAAAATGTTAAAAAAAATTTGTTCTACAAGAACGGAAAACAACAAATTAAGTTTGTCTACTCTTGTCGAACATTTATTAGTTCAGATGGAATTATATTATTAAAGTTGGTGTCTGGGGTACATGGGTATTAAATATTCCATGCGCTGATTGCGCCTTATCATGCACTCTTGGAAATTCCTATGCTTGGTCATAGTTGAGACATGGCATTCCTCAGAGTTGCCATCTCTATAAATACGCCTCCGCAGGTCTCTCATAATCGGCCGATTTTTGCGAAATTCATCTTTATATGTGGTACTGAGGTAACTCATCACCTTAATTTCATTATAGATTGTAGATTTTCCAAGGCATACGGTATTCAAATTGTTGCTGTGAAAGACAATATACTTATTTATGAATAAGTTAGAAATTAATTTAATATAAAGTATTTTTGATATAGATGTGTCCAAAGCAGGCTTATTACGCCCTAACATCCTTAAATAGTTTTGTACAAATTTATTTAAATTATATTGATCCTATTATATTTTTTGTTTGCTTAGCAGCCGCGTCGATATAGCCATGTCCGTGCGTCCTTCGGTCTTAGGATTGAAGATATATTCAACTTACTTATATGGGTAGTAATCTGTGTCCGGGTTCGTATCAAGATATATTCGTGGAATAGTAACAGGCCCGTTGATATTGAAGCGCGTATCCTCCCAAACTTTTCCAAAAGTGACGCCCCATGGATTGTAGACCCAGTTGCCCATTGCGTCGGTTCTGAATCTAGGTAATGATATAGTGCATTCCTTGACATCGTCGTCCGTTTGTTGGCCCTCACCTCCTGCTCCGCCTCCTGCTCCGCCTCCTGCTCCGCCTCCTGCTCCGCCTCTTGCTCCACCATTACCTGCTGCGTCACTTTCTGCTCTTCCTGCTGTTGAGCCTTTTACACCTTCTTCATTTCCTCTAAACTTTTTACGTTTTTGAAACATCTGAATGTTTCGGCTATTTTCCGCGTCTAAAAGATCGTCGTAAACTTTGTCTTTAGATGTAATAATATTCTGTCCATAGTTGGAAGCGTCGTGTGCTATGATTTCGTTATTTGTAAGTTTGATCAATGGGTTGGCGTCAACACCATTCAATAAAATGATCTATTTCATTGGAATGTTGGTCAGGCGAAAGGTATATTTAAGAAAACTACTTACGTAAGCTAGGCAACCGAAACCAAGACACAATATAAAATTTTGCTGCATAATTACGGCAAAAACCTAACAAATTCCCCAAATCATATTAAAACAGTTTTTAAAAATATATTATAAAATTATGTGAAGCAAAATGCACAGTCAGATGAAGGGAAATTTACATATACATCTCCATAAAATGCAAACCGTTCAATTCAATAATACCTAAAATCGCACATCGATAGAAAATGAGAATATAACTGACAGCTCCAATTGATAACACGTTTATATGTCCCGATATTTTAGAGCTAGAGTCAGAAAATTTGTGTGTAGATAGCTAGTGACTTTCTCCAAAGATTGCGACCTTAATATTCTGGCCATTAAAACCCATATTTTAGATCGAATTAGCAGATTTGACCAACAGTTTTCGGATGACGTTCTTTAAAGATAAGTTGGTTAAGTATGTGGCATGTGGTAACCTTTTGGCTAACTCCCGCCTCGCAACAAATGGTACAGCCTTGCGCTTTAGTTTTTATATATTTTGCATGATGTTTTCAAGTCCTGAATATTTAATAAAGATCGTTCGATTAACTCAGCATGCACCAAATTTTAATTGAATGTAACATTGTTTTTTTACTTCAGGTCAACATTTGATCGAATTGCTCATAACAAATTCGTTTTCAAATGTATAACGATAGTAGTTATCATTTCGACTTGCCCACTTATCTTCGTCTCCATCTTATAGTAGGCTGTGGGTAGAATATCTGGAAATGCATCGCCGGAGGGCAAGCAGCGATACAACTTGTAGGTTTGTTGATGCCAAATTAGTTCGCTTTTGTCCGTGATCTTGGGCAAGTTGGAGCACTCGGCAAAGCTCTTATAGAAAATGTCCGCGTAAAAATTTTCAAGAAAATCAAAGAATTTCATCTTTGAAATTGCATAGGGTAATTTTCTATAGTCCTTTTCGCTGCCGGTTTGACTGCTGTATGCGATGAATTCGAACTATATAAAAAATAACACTTTTCAAACTATTCAAAAAGGCCTACAAATTAGTTCTCACCATAGTTGTTTCATCAGCATCAAACCTCCAATCCACCACAGCCGTAAAAGTAGGGTTTTCGCGTCCAACACGTTCAAGTTTGGCACTTACATTTAATTTGCTTTCATCAGACGATGTCATGCTTACAAATATAAATTCATAGCCCCACATGCGCTATTGGAAAAATGCGATTATCTCCATGTCAGACTTCTGCAAACACACTTACTTACCTTGCCAGTGGAGTGAACACTCAGGTGTAGCAAAATGCCTGCCACAACTAATGAAATAAACACTCGCGAAACCATTCTGCGGATATTGCGGAAATTAGACGACCTGAGTTTAATTCAATATATCCATGTGCTTATATAGTAGCTGGGTATAGCATGCAATAATGTAATCATATTTTCCATTGTTTAGATATCATTTATTAACTATCGAAATTACAATAATAATGGTATCAAGTGCTATATAATTAATTAAAAATAAATTACACGATCGTTGCTAAAAAAAAGCGTATAATAATAGCAACAGTGCATTTTTCTAGTTTATCAATATTTATTAATTGTGATAAAAAACTAAAATACAAAAAAATTATATAAATATGTTAATACAGAATACATTGCATTTGATTGCTGAACTTATATTTTCTGACAATATGAACATTATTTAAAAAATACAATAAATAAATAAAAATAAAATAAAAACCAATAACAATATTGCAGCCGGATAAAGCCGACCGCGCAATGCTCATTAATAGTATAATAACAGCGTAAAACATTGGGAAACCGTTATTGTTATATTGGAATAATATTGATTTATTTTTATTTTGTTATTATTATTATTAAGCGTAGAATCTGTACAATGCTAATTTAGTACCTTAACGACACATGGATGGAAAATTAAATTTAGATCCGAGCCCCACAATGCAGTATGAGGATTTCAAATGCAGGCAATCTTACTGACGTCTAATCGTCGGCGCAAAACCTTGCCGTTTAAGGCGCCTTAAAGGTCGGTCCTCTTAAAAAAATTTTTTTGTCTTTTTTTTTTAGTATTTCGGTGCGAAATTTGTCTAAAGATATATATAGATTAAATCAAATTTCCACGCTCCAGTAGCCAAAAAATCGTAGAACATTATGTGACTCGAATATACAAAGTATATACTTCAAGTTTCAATTCGTTAGCTTCAAAAATGGCGAAGACAGACAGACATTGCTCAATCACAGTATACTCTTTTCACTTCGTGAACGGGTATTAAATCAGAGGCCCAAAAGCAATCCAATATAATATCCCTAAGCCCAACCAGTGCCAGTACCAATGTCTGAGGCATACTCATAATGTGGCCAAGCGCGACGTTAAGTGCCATAAAAATAATTCAAAATAAATTGCTTTACATAAAAATTGGTTCGTTTTTAAGTGAAGGAGAAAAAACGCAACTGTTTTATAAGGTACGTATAAGGTATAATTTGGTCATAATAATGCGCATCATGAAAATTCAACACACACAACCGCATTTGCGTTCGCATAGATAGCCTGGGTTATTAATTTTGGCGTCGAATTCAGCAGGACCGCCGTCGCAAGACATAAATAACGTGTTTTATACCAAACACTTTGCATATTTACAGGCGCCACATAACTAAGCCATAAAAATTACAGGAATTTGCGGCGGCGAAGTTAAGAAGCCCAGTCATGTCAGCTGTGGATTCTGGGCTAAGTCGCAGGTAGATTTTCGGTGTGAGTGGCTACAATAAAAGAGCCCAAGTCAATATTATTGGCAAACCAAGTCAAGTTGGGCCAAAGTGGCCCCAATGATTCCGCAGAATAAGCGCCCTGTAATGACATGTAATTATGGTCATAATCGGCTTGCCACTTGGGTCTTTATCGGCTTGCCCCACAATGACTTTGATATGCAAATGCCACAGCTCCAAGTTTAAGATATTAGAGTTTAACATTAAAGAGAAGGCGAAAAGCAAGTTAGGTATTAAAATTCTTTATAGATACTACTTACATATAGATACTTTTTACAATTGTTTTAGGAACAGTAAAGGTAAACATTTTTTCACGAATTAGTATTTTTTAACACGATTCTGTGATTTCCTCTTATGTTTTATCAAATTCTTTTATTTCCACTCCTTATTAATTATACTTCATAGCTTCGCAATTAAATTAGCTTATTAATCAATTATAAACCATTGAATTGTCAACAATATAGATAGTAATAGAGAAAAATGTCCCAAAATTATGAAGAAAAAAACTCTACCAAGAATTTCGTACATTGTTTATCATAACGTATCTATTCTATACATAATTGTGTTTTACAATTTAGTGGCTAGCCGTTTTCGATATTAAGATAAGGCCTATTAAATATGAATATATTTAAAATAAATATTTAAACGTTAGAAATACTTTTGCTTAAATATTTAATCTTGTAAAAATCACAGTAAAATTAAATTATTTATTTTTTTTAAATTTATTTTTTAAAGGCATATATATTTTGCATTGAATGCATTTGTTTTGTTTTCAGCCTTGTCAAAATTTATAGTTCAAATTCAAACCAGCTCCAAAATCCGATTTGCCCCTGAATGGTCCGCTGAGGTGGCGCGTTGCATTTGCTGTCGCATCCAAATTGAGGTTGCCAGTGGGAGAAGTGATCAGGTTGGCTCGGCCACTGGCATTCATGGTTGTCATATTGAACTGTGGAACATGGCTGACACCCAAGGCCGCCGAATGGCCGTTAGCGGTTTGCATATTGAGTCCGCCACCAAATTGATCATGGGTGCGGTTGTGGGTGTGGAACGCGGTGGCATTAACAGACGACTGTTGACTCTGAAAAAGATTCGCTTGGGCAGCGGCCGTTGTGCTGCTACCGAAGCCTTCCGTATGTCCATGCTGCAGTGATAGGCCGTGTCCATTGCTGGCAATCGAATGGACAACAATTAAGGGTTCTTCAATTGTAGAGTCACTTTCACTTGTGGTACTTACGCATTAATTGCTCCATATACGCCTTTGGTCACGGGTCCAGCACTGCTGTTGGTCGTCGCAAAAACTCCGCCGCGTGCGTTGATCAGATCATCTCCGGCCCTCACTCCACATTGCACAGATGCAGCTCCCGTCTTTGGATCTCCGCTTGCCTGACAATCCATTTCAAAATGAGTAAGTTGGTTGTTGTGGATGCTAAAGAAGCGATGATTACTCTGACGGTCTCTACGGCAGCGAACGGCTTTTTATACATGTGCATACTGAGAAATACTATATATGTATATATACACAATCTCGGTACATTCCCGTAAACAATGTTCATAAGCTTTGACTAATATTGTGCAAATAAAAATGTATATATGTCAATATATGTATATTGCTGCTCGCGAATCTTTCTTAAGTTATCTTTTCCTTTATTAAATGTGAATATATACGTAGGGCTTCCCCTGCTCACGAATCATTCTTGAGTTATGCTTGCCTTTATAAAATGTGCCCATGGATTCCCCTAATAATAAGAGCACTATATTCTATATAAACTATATACAGCTAGCTACGCAAGAATAATGATATTTTAATTTCTTACATTTTTTAAATATGTGTTAATTAAATTCTTTTGCTTTCCTATTACAAATATAGTTTTTTTAGTTTTCTATTTTTAGTTATTTATTAATTGTTAACATATATAGGAAATTTTTATATATTTATATATGTATATATGTGTATATATATATATATATATATATATATATTTATTTTGGTGCGTTTCCGAAATTTCTATAATATCTTTT